>LPNX010162741.1:79152-195569 GCA_001517045.1 Pseudotsuga menziesii
AACACACACACACACACACACACACACACACATATAGAGAGGGATATTGATTGTGTGGGAGAGCGAGGGCGAGGAGGTGTGAGAAATAATGAGACAGGGGGGAGGGGGGAGAAATAGAGAGGGAGTGATGTAGTGAGGGATAGTGAGGGAGGTATAAATAAGGTGGAGAGAGATTTTGATATATTGGGAGTGAGGGATGGATACATACACATATAGAGATAGAGAGAGAGATGGAGGTTATGAGAGTGAGAAGGGGAAAATAATGACACACATACACATAGAGATAGTGAGAGATGGAAATACAAAGTCAGGGAGAGCCAATGAGTAAGGTATAGATGGATAGTGAGTAAGGAATATGTGTATCAATAGATGCCAAAAATATTATTTAGTGATCCATTCCTGGATTTCCTCCTTTGACCATGTTGAGGCCTTAATACCCATATTTAATGCTAAAAACCTATTAAAGGAATGTGCATATTTCTTGCAAACCAAACATACCTTGAGTAAGTCATTTGTGGTGCTTCAAGGAATTGTTCATTAACATGGATTCCTCAAATATTCCATTATGGCCTAAGGAACGAGCATATTCCCTCAATCATGTCTCAGAGCTTCCATACCTACAACTCAAAACCACCTAATTCTACTAACATCCATATTCATAGTCCAAATATATCTATGACATGGCATGTGTGATTGTTTAAGGCATCCTTCCTATCCTTAGATGCCTAGAAGCTTTAGTTAGGGAATAAGGCCATACTTTCCTTCCATGACCATGTTCCTGGACTTGAGATGTATACCTAGTGCTCAAAAAATGATGATGGCATGCATATCTCGAATAAGATTCAAATTATTCACTTTAAATGTCATGGATGGTGGTTGGAGGCATCAATTTTGGTTTTAAGTGATTAACAAATTCCTTTAATTCCTACGCACCAAGTGTTTCCCCCTACCCATGTGAAGGGGCCTAATATATGTACTTAGTGCTGAAAATGTTATAATTGAACTAGTATCCCCATTTCAAGGTAAATGAGATCATGGAACGATCTATTGAGGTTGTAAAACACATCATTCTTGGATCTAGATGGATAGAAGCATATTCTAGGGGCTAAGGTATAGGTTTCCTACCTTATTATGTCTAAGGTCCCAAGACACATACATAGTACTTAGAAACCCCTAATGATTCCCATATCCCCATTCAAAACAAAACTATCAACATGAGAGGTCATCTATGGTGATTCAATGTGTCGTTCATGGACCTTGAGCCCTAAAAGATGGTTTACAACCTAAAATTAAAGATTTATGTACCAACCATGATGAACACCTAATCCTCCATATATAATGCTAAAAAAATACTAATCATGGCCATATCCTAACATAAAGGTTGAGGATACCCTTAAGAGATAATGTGTGTTTGTTCAAGGTGTTGTTCTTGGCCCTATGGGTCTATAAGATTCCTTTAGGGCCTAAGAACTAGGTTTCTTCCCTCAGCCATGTCTAGGGATATGTTTCTAGTGATAAGAGAGTTATAATGCACTGCATATTCTCTCTTACATGAAAAATATCAAATACGGAGGTCTTATGTGCAGGTTTGATGCCTTGTTCATGGACCTCAAGCCTTAAAAGATAACTTTAGGACATAATTCTTGAGTTTCCTCCCTCAAGCATGGTTAACGGACTATGACCCATACTTATTTCTTAAAACCTCCTAATGGTTTCCATATTACAACACAAAGAAAAATTATGCTCTTGGGAGGTTAGGCATGGTTGTTTGAGATGTTGTTGTTGATGATGCTAAAATATTACTATAGGGCCTAAGTCTTGATGAAAAAAACTATTGTTTTTATTCATTTCCCTAGCCATGCACTAAAACCATTTTTTATGGTTCTCCATAACGCATGCATGTTTTTCTTCTCTAAAACCCATGCGTTCTTTGCTTCTCTTCTCCATAACGCATGCATATTTTGCTTCTCCATAACGCGTATGCGTTTTGTAACTATAAAACGCGTGTGTGTTTTGTAACTATAATATCTGTGCTCATTTTTCCCACCCTAACCTACGTGTCATATGACATGTTAGGCTCGAGATTAACCAAAGAAAGCATTACATAGCATGAGCGCGTTGTGTTTTTATGTATCATGAGTGAGTTTCCAAAAAGTAGGATTGAATCTAAAAGGTCCCTCAACTTCTTGCACACACCCATACATACATACATACATACATACATATATATATATATATATATCAAATAAACATTATAAATTTTAATGGGACCTTTGCATAGTTGAGTTAAATTGAATAATTGTAAATATAATTTGATTGACTAAACACTATTTAAGGGTGATAAATTCCTTTTCTTAATTGTGATGGTCGAAACCTTTAAGACTAAGTTTTGATAAAAGAAATCACACCTAATTATAATTGTTAAACACTAGACGTTTATATTTGGAGCATTATGTTAAATTTATACTCTAAAAGGGGTCTCCATAGGGGTCGATCACATGACCTCCCTTACCATACTCTAGTGCCTTAACCACTTGGGATAGGACAAGAATAAATAATTAGTAACCCTATGCGTAAAGGATTATCTAAAGGAATGTCATGGAATTTGATACAAATGATAATATAATTAAGTTGAAGAATGAGATGGAGGAGATCACCTCCACCTCATAAAGAACTAATTAAAGGTAAGGAAAATATTATGTATAAAAATGTATAAGTATATTTTAAAATGAATTTCATTATTATATATATTGAAGCGAATCCTAGAGATACTTGAGTATATTTAAGTGGGAATGGCCTGATGATGGTCAAATGATACATGGGGAACCTAACCATTAATATTTAATGAACCTTATATTGTGATTTCTCCTTGGAGAGAATCATGGTAGATGTCTCCCTGTTCGAAAAGAAATGTATAAGCTCTTTCTGCCACTTGTCTCTTTGGAGACCAAAGGGATTGTTTATTTAAATGTTTTATGATTCTCTCAAGGGAGAGGGAAAATATTTTGGGTAATGCAGGAGAGTTCCTCTTCATGGAAGAAAAACATCAAGATATGTATGAAACAAAATTCATTCCTAGGATTATTGCAAGAACGTGATTCCTTAAGCTGTTCGGGAAGAGGTATTTGGAGTGATACAATAGGTGTTTCACCATATACACATTTTGTACCCATTGTATATGTTTAACATTTCCCATGTTTGATTTTTGAACAACTATGTATAGTTATATATATAGATCGTCTCCCCTATGATGATGGGTAAATAGACCATTGCCTACGTTTGATTTGTAAATGGATAAGTATATTTATTTTTAGATTGTGATCCCTGCGATAATGGCTAAACATACATTATATGTGTTTGAGTTTATCATCAGACGATTTCCCACGTTTTATTGTTGAATAGATCTTTATATTTATTTTTAGATCGTTATCCCTTCGATGACCTGTTTTTGGGGAAGATGGCTCCTGCACCTTGAGTTCTCACTCAGCAGCTACAACCACTTGTATTTTTCTCTTGTGGGTTAGCAAACACTCTTGAACAACTATTTCATTTCTTTTCCCTTCACTTTCTTTTATTAATAAAAGAATAATCTATTTCATTTGTTTTATTTTTTATTTTCTGTTAAACATATTTAAAATAATATAATAAAATATGCTAGCAAAATTTAATAATAATTTATTAAATCTTGTTGTATTACATACACCTCCCCTTATAGGATAACAATATCCTTAGTGCTATTAAATTTCTGATTTATTCTTCCATTTATTCATGTTGTAACATGATTGGATATGCCTCCCACATATTAGTTTCCAATTCCCAAGTGGATTCTTCCGGACTAGGGTGCTTCAATTGCAGCTTGACTTGTTCGATGGTACAATTCCAAAGTAAAATTTCTCTCCTATCAAGAATACACTGTGGTCCCACCTAGAACTCCCCTTGGGGTTCCACCTGTATAACATTCCAATCGATCACATGAGTATCATAATGAATATATTTCTCTTTAAAATGGAAATGTGAAAAACATTATATTCTTTAATAGTAGGTGGTAGGGATAATTGATAAGCAACCGACCCTAGTTTGGCCAAAATTTCAAATGGCCCACAATACTTGGGTGATAGCTTTGAATAATTTCCCAATATCAAAGAGATTTTCTTGGGATTTATCTTTACATACACACACTCACCTACCTAGAAATATCTAGGAGTTCGTTTTAGGCCAGAATAACTTTTCTACCTATCTTAGGAAGCCTTCAATTTTTTTTGTACATGTTTCACATTTAGTTCCATATCCTTTAGTAATTCAGGTCCTAAAATTAACCTATCAACTCGACTGCTCCAAGAAATTAGAGTATTACATTTGCATCCATACAAAATTTCAAAAGGACTCATACCTGTCACCTACTTGAAAATTATTATTGTAAGCAAATTCGTGCACTAAGTGTAAGTAGTCTTCCCACTTACATGGTTTGTACATTACATACATTCTTAGCATGTATTCTAGGACTTGGTTTACCCTTTCAGTAGGTCCATCTGTTTGCAGATGATACACAATACTGAATTTCAACTTAGTGCCCAACCCTTTAAATAAAGCATTCGAGAAATTTACTATAAATGTTACATATGTATCTGAGATTACTACCTTCGATTGAATTGTTAATGCTGGTTATTTAAGTGTGTAGGTGCAGCCATTAACAAAGCTTCAAATTCAGGTATGAAACCCTTGAAGGCCTATTCCATTTCCTTCCTAAGGACTCATTACTGTTTATGTTAAGTAATGGTTGCAATGTAATTTCTAAACCCTAATGGTTAAGTTTTATGGTTAACAATCTGCTAGGGTTTGTATTTGCAATTTACTAATCATAGGATGGAGAATTTTTATGATATGTTACTTATGTTCATGGTTCTATCTTTCATAAATGTTCCTGTATTAACTAGGTTTTAATCTTAGTTTCATGTTTATACCTTGTTCTCTGTATTTAATACTCTGCTGACATATTCCATTTGTCAACAGAGGTATGCCCTAAATTTTAAACGAAACTAGTTCAGTAGTATTTAATTAAAATATTAATTATGCTAAGTAATAAAAGTTTATACTTTAAACTAGATCTACTAAGAACACAGTTCATATAATAAACAATCTAAACAAATCATTAAAGACCTTCAAGGTCTGTATCAACAAGTACAAATTAAATAAACATAATCATAATTAACCAAATAGAGAAGGCATCGTGACCATCCATGTGGTCCAATATAAAACCTATGTGTTATTATATAAATTCCACAATCCAAATCATTAAGCCAATAATCACATCCACTTACATAACTCAAATGTTTAATCCACGGTCCTATTATTACAGTCATCGTTTATAAAAACATAAAGTGTTAAAAGGTCCCATATAAATCTACACATAACTGTCACATCACATTAAACATGTAATAACTAAAACCCATTTTTCCAACACAGGTCACGACATCGAATCCTATGAATGTCCAGACTCAAGGAAAAATTATTAATAACAAAACATAATTATTTTACACACAAATAGTAAGAAAATCACATAACCATGTCTATACAGTCCATGCTATACATATAAAATATGTGGACTGCAATTCTAAACTACGCCCTTCTCCATAAAAAGAACAATGCATATGCTAACAGTGAGGTCATAAGGACCCTAGCTACAGCCTCTTCTAAGTTTCCCAATCTAATCGCATAGTCACGCTAATAACCAAATCGATATTGTGGGTTTTCCATAAACTTGGATGTTATGGCCATATCTTTCCAAGTAAATAAGTTACACATTAAAATTCCATTTAAAACTATCGTAGTCGTTGGGAGAGGCACATGCCATTCATGGCATGGCCTGCACCCACGCTGAGCCAATACAAAACCAAAAGTCAATACTCTGTCTAAAAGCATGGTCTCCTTTTAACGCCAACACAGAGCATACGGTGGAAACCCAATGGGCTATGGCACCATTGCTACAATGGCACAACCCATGGAATAATGCCCCAAGATCTAGAAGCTTTCCCAACTTAAAATAAAAACAAAACAAACGGGGTGGTGTGCATAATTACAAAACCCAAACCATTATTATATATAACAATGAATGAACTTACCTCTCACATTGTCATGGGAGAACAAGTCCTGCCACTCCACCACTTTGTTCCCATCAACAAAGTTAAGTTATTTTTTATTAAATAAACAAATTACACATGCGCAGTAGCAAACAATAATATATACAATTCATTAATTCACTGACAATAATAATTAAGATATATCGATAGTTTAAATAACAGAATTAAGACATAAGAAGTAAAAGAACTAATAGTCACTGAATGGATAAGAGATTAACAAAGACAATATGGGTATTTTCTGAAGAGATCAAAAGAATAAGTAGCACATGTATTTCCGCACAAGTAATAATGATCCCCTTTGGGTAGCTTTCATTAGCCTATAAATTTTATTTTTTTCAATTTTTGGGGACATTACATAAAACAAGAACAAATTTTGTTTCATGGTGGAGCCGAGATTACCTGGGAATTTGGAAATGGGGGCCTGGGAGGAGGTGACCCTATCTCCTCCCTCTCCAGTTCCTTTAACCTCTACATTATCATTACAGTAAAAAACACTAAATTTTTTTGAATTAAATCAAATTGAGTAAAAAATGTGGAACAAAAACCTTACCTTGACGATTGTGCATAGAGGGCTAGATGTCAGCTCCTCGGGAGCACCCTTATCCCTCCTCTTCCTGCAACACAAATGAAAGAAATCGATTAGCGTAAATGCTAATTCCTTACAAGATAACTGGTTGTAGTTAAGAATCTAGTAAAATACTTACCTGTTAACTGATAGTTTTAAGAGTGAAATCATGGAAAGCAAGGTCGTGGCACCAACTCCACTTTACAATCAACTAAAGGAATTAAGAATCCCAGTAATCAACTCAGGAAAGATACAAAACAACACACTGTTAACACCCATGTAAGTGAGGAAAAAAACCCATACATTTTATCCACAGTAAATATAGTAGATCTCTTCAGCTCTTGTCGGCTACACAAAAGGCCCAAAAACCATATATTTTATCCACAATGAAGAGAGAATATCTCTTCGGCTCTTTTCGACCTCATGGAGATCGAAACAACCTGTACATTTACACTACAAATGGAGCATAGCTCAACTCTTCCTTCCCACCCAAACCAACAGGAAAAATGAGGGTTCAGACAAGTTTCCAAGCACATTAAACCACGGACCAAACCCTAGCTTCCATCTGAACATATGGATTGTAATATACATAAATAAGTATATTATTATTATTATTAATTAATTAACAATTAGGTCAACTAGTATTAATGGTCGGAGGTCACCTCTTTACAAGGTCCGACCAGTCATAGGTTAGCTTCCATATATAATGTAAGCCCATCAATGTAATAAATTATCAATTCAACAATAAATATATATTATACATTATGATAATAATGTAAGGATGAACCCTTACAAGTCGTGTCAAATATTTGGCTCAATAATTGTTGTGCATTCATCTGGGTGTTCATCTTCTCTCCCTCTTCTTCCACTGTACATTCCCACTCCTCCATTACTTGATGCTCACCCACGCTCCCTCAAATCTCCACAGATCCATCAACACTCTCATCCTCTCATCTTCCCCATATCCATCCATACCCTTCTGCGATCCCTCCTTCCTACATCCACTTGCATACTCCCTCTACACCATAACTCCACCCGATCCATCCTTATGTGCCCTCCTCTTCCCCACTCATCTAACGCAACCCTCCACCTTTCTCCCATCCGATATCTATCTCCTTATGCTCCAGCTTTTCCATCACCCACCAATGCTCCCATTCCTTCACGCTCAACCTCTTTCCTCCAACCACCACGTGCCTCCTCTTCCCACTGTGAACATTCTCCCATTCTCTATCCCAATATCCCAATCACCAACAAACATCTTCTTCCATCACCCACCCTCTCTACCATTCCCTCATCCCATCACAACCACTATGTTTCCCCTTGCTGCTCTACGCAGCAACCCATTGTTCCCAACGACATCCATTGTGATGCACTCTATGCATTGCCCTTATTTTCCCCTCATTATTGTAGTCTCCCACACCATTGCTCTACCCTGTCATGTAGTCCTATGATCTCTCATACTCAACAGTCCTATGGACACCTCCCCAAACCCATATCCACATATCCATGCTACCTCGTTCCACATTTCCATTATTCCACATCTTCCTTCACCCACCCTCCCCACGTCCACACTTGACACCTTCTTCCTTCACGTTTCTCTCCATCGTGTGCTACGTTAGCCTCCCTTACCCGCACCCCTTCCCAGCTAATTATTGTGTTTTCGCTTGCATCCCCCTAGCTCCTTAACGCCCAACCCACTCCTTGGACTCCTTGCACCTGCTCATGTGCTGCTCATTCCCACCTCCCAATAACCCATGCGCCAATCTTCCACGCTTCATCCCTGCTCTCATATCCTCTCTGACCTTCCTTCCACTTACTCCATTACACCCACGCCCCCCACAAGCCTACACGCTCCACTTCCATTGGCAGTGAGTGCGCTTCTCTGAGCGCCACCCTCCACTTCAATTTCCTTGCCATTCCACTAGTGTGGTGCTCCACTCCACGTAAACCCCACACAAAAAAGCAAAATTTAATAAAAAACACACATATATATATCTATTATAATAATACATATATTATTATTATATAATATTGTTTTTAATTAAAATTTTATCTTTCAAACTTTGTATATATTTTATAAAATTATAATAATATTATTAATTAATTAAATAATTATTATTATAATATTTAATTGTTGAAAAAACGCTATATATTAAATTATATATACTTTATAAAAATAAGATTATTATTGATTAATTAATAATTATTATTAGAAAAAAATAATTTGAAGGCTTTGTGTAAGACAAAATGGTCTTCAATGAAGTTTTTTTTGGGTTTTTCAAACGTGATCAACCAACTCAAGAAGTTAAAAATGACTTTAAATGGGATATTAAAGAAATAAAACCCACATATTTTCAAACGAAGATATCAGATATCGATGTGGCAACGCAAGTTCTTCATGAAGACATAAAAGAATTAATTGAACAAACAAAAAAATTGATAGTACAACGACAAGAAGAAGCTATTGTGATTTTTGAGTGATCAGGCCAAATAGAGTTGGCGTCTGCATCAATGCTCATATCAGAAGAAATGACTCCCATCATAAAGGAACAAGCTATGTTGACTCTCAAGTTCTCAGATCAAGCAGGGTTGGGGTCTACATCAACAATCATGAAAAAATAAGGGACTACTACTAGAAAAGAAGATGCTATGACTTCTGAGTGCTCAGTCCAAATAGAGTTGGCATCTGTATCAATACTCGTGTCGAAAGAAGGGACTCCTTTCATAAAGGAACAAGCTATGTTGACTCCCAAGTTTTCAGATCAAGCAAGTTGGGGTCTGCATCGACACTCATGACAAAAGAAGGGACTACGAACATAAAATAAGATGTTATGACTTCAAAGTTCTCGGGACAAATAGAGCTGGCGTTTGCATCAACACTCATGTCAGAAGAAGGAACTCCTATCATAAAGTAAAAGTCTATCTTGCCTCCCAATTTCTTAGGTGAAGCAAGGCTGGAATCTTCATCGACACTCATAACAAAAGAAGGGGATGCAACCAAAAAAGAAGAAGATGTTATGACTTCTGAGTTCTTAGGCCAACAAGTGTTGGGATCTACACCCTTGACAAACGAAGTAACTATGACTTTGAAGTTACAAGGTCAAGAGGAAAAAAGGACTACTGTGACTCCTACGTATTCAAGTAGGGATGAAAAGAAAATCTCTACTACCTGTAGGAAGGAAAGGAAGCCTATACGACTGACTCCTTATACCCCTCACAAAATATCTATACCACTTGACAACAAGTGGGATGACAAAAGGCATCCCAACTACAAACCTCAAAATGTGATACTTAGTAAAAAGTTTGCACACCTACCAGAAGTTCATTGTGGCTTCTTACAAGGTAGGGAAGCAAGGAACATTTATACGCCAATTCTAGAACAAGGACTTGTTAAGAAAGGTGATAACAAGAATACTGAAACAGAAGAAGCATATGTCAGATATATGAATGATCAAAATGATATTGAAAATCACAATGTCAATATCAATTGTAAAGAAAATGACGTTGTCGTAGAAGTTAATGAAGTCAATAAAGTCAATGTTAACAACAATTATTGGAGAATTGAAGTTATATGCAATGATGAAAATAAGTGTTAAAGACCACCTTAATCATGATAACACGGAATAACATAACCGAGAGGATGCCGTAACAAATGATGAGATGAAAATTCTATTAGTAGTCACAATTGAAGATGTTCTAGAATTTCAGAAGGTTCCTAGAGAACAAACAAAGACAAGCTTGTCAGACAAGGAGGTAAGTACATTATTAGTAGTTGCCACTACAGATAAAAAAACCATATCAAAGCATGTAGAAAAATAAAAAATCTACTTCAAAATAGAAGGTCAAAAGAACACCACAGGGCTAGAATCTCAGAAGAATACTCCATATAGTTGTTATTCGTTCATCTACACAATCATATGCAAGGAAATAATTAAATGGAAATGTGACCAAATATTTCAAGAACTACTAAACCATGGCACCATTATACGTGGAAAGAACTCCAGTTGTAGCATCCTCATAAGATTATTCTTGGACAAATATTTTCAAAGTAGGATAACTTGTAATATACCTAAATAATAATATTACTATTATTATTAATTAATTAATAATTAGGTCAACTAGTATTAATGGTCAAAGGAAACTTGTTTACAAGGTCTGACCATTCATAAGTTAGCTTCAATATATAAAGTAATCCCGTCAATGTAATAAATGATCAATTCAATAAAAATTAAATATATATTATCAATTATGATAATAATGTAAGGATGAACCCTTACATGGACGGTGGAAATGTAGCCACGTATCAGCGTGAAGGACCTGGTTGCGCTGTCAACTTGCAGCCAGGTCACACGTTTAATTCCAAATTCAACCAAGGACAAAACATAATAATTCTTGACAACACTTTCTTTAAAACAGAAATAATTGCAATCAAAACATTGTGTTATAATACCAAGACCCTTCACATCATTGAACCATGGAATGTAATTCCTATTGTTTTATTATTACAAGAAACATATACCTTTATTACATTGTATCCATGGAGTAAAGACATATGCCAAACCATATATTGTTGAAATACATGTTTAAACCAAAATTCCAAGAAATATAACCAATCATGGGTCATATGGTATATCATATCATAATCACAAACCATATAGTTTCTTATTGCCAAAACATAATCTTTGAAACCTTCACAACTTTATTAATGAAACAAAAGGTCACTGTATTGTGGCACTATATTCCTTACAAACCCTAAGAATCTTACGCTTAAAGGTGATGTCACAACCCACCGTAGCTTAGACTATGGAAAGGCCTAAGGCCTTTTCATTATCACTTAACCAACGCAATACATAAGGGTTGGGGTCAAGACTATAGATAGTCTCCCCACACCTTACGCTAGTTAAAGCCCTCATAAAAAGTAAACAATGAAGAACAGGTAAAATAAAAAACATTACCTACGTGGACATGGTTGGAGGTTCCGAAAGGAGCTAGCTACTGTCACAACAGCAGAACCAGTCATAAACAAACAAGATAAAAATATTGAAACTTACTGAAGTAAATAATAAGAAATATGTTAGGTAAGTGAGGAAGTAATGCATGCAAATCAAGAGAAATATGCTAAGTAAGTACGTAATGCATGTAATTTTTTTTATGATTTTTAGGTGTGTTACAAATGATTAGTTCGTTTATGTCCTGCTTTAGTAGTGTATGATGGTAAAATGATTTATAATTATCCTAATGTTTTATAGACTAACTTGATTGTCGACAAGTTGTTACTGTAGAGAATGGGATCCAATGGTGGAAATGAAGGAATTAGACTAATTCCATGAAGGAAATATGGTGAAATCATTTTAAAATATGTACAGATTTTATAAGGTTACGTTAATTTTATCATCATAAGTAATAAATATGTCTAACATTGTTTCCTTTTGAGCAACCGGATTAGGATACTTATATTCCATCTCCTACGATTTGTGCCTAGGAGAACGGGTACATTATAACGGTACTGGTTATGGAGCATCTTATACGTAATTTAAGAACATGGTTAATAAGTTATTGTCATTGAATCATTAAAGGGACCATCACGTGACTAATATAATGCATGTGTCTTATTTATGAATATATTGATGAGGGTTAGGAAATACCTATATAAATGAATTCTAAGAACCTTCTAATGCATATGTATGTTTGAGTTTACTTGGAGGTTTGAACAATGTATCAAGGACATACATGAATACGAATTTATGGGAATCATTAGAATAAGTGTGTGAGCACTAGAGTAGAATATGCATGGTAAAATAATTATATGCTTTTTCACATACATTGTAAAGTTAAGAGAGATTATACATTGTAAAGAACTCAATTGTAAAGATATCTATGAAAGATGTACCATATATATATATATATATATATATATATATATATTGGGAATGAAGGGTGTCCATTTATGTGGAAGTATTGAACCACTATCGATTAAACATTAGTAGGCTCGAGTACATGTTGTGTAGGAATGATTACAGATGTAAGTTCTTCAGATGTTCATAGGACTACATCCTTGTAATATAATTATTAGGCTTGAATTGAGGTCAAATAATAAAGGAGACTAACATAATTGTTGTGCTTCAGTGATTCAATTTAAAATTTTATACCGTCTACCCAAGATTCTAATGATGGTAAGTGTGTTTGTTACATATGGTATCAGAGATCATGTTACAACACTTTGACCTTTATGGGATGAGCATAAAGGTACAAATTGGGTGAATTAAGAATTGATTTGTTGCAGATAACATAAATCAATATGATAAGTATCGTGGAAGGTTTCCTTCCTACGTGTTGAGTCAATTATAATTTTTATGGTGAATGGTAAGTGTATATATATACTTAAGATTACTGTTTTTTAATTTTACTCATTGAAGTGAAATTTTTTGTTTGAATGTAAATTAAAGAAAGATTATGTAGAAAAGAAAACATTACTAATTTTGTCTCTTTCTCCTTGTCATTTTTCTACATGATGAATGTGTTGTGGATTTTGAAAATATTCATATAGCAGGAGATGCAATGATGACAATGAACTACACTTGTAGCTTTTCATAGAAGTAATTGATGGGTCCAAACTTCCTTCCATAAAACTTATGGATGGACAGTGATTATACTCAAGCCAGATTGATAATTACGTCATCTTAAAACAAGATAAGTACCCTTTTGTGATTTTGAGTAGAGAAAAATTATTGTTGGAAATTATTGATAACATTAAGAAAAGAGGGTATTTGAGAGATGCCCAGTGCATAGGCTCCTTGCAATAAATTGTTACAGACTATTAAAGAGTGTACATATCTTTTCAGAACTTGGAGAGAATAGTTTAGATGCCAAATAAACCCATACAAGAGAAAAACCCGTAGAAGAAGGATGTAGATATTGTGACAACATTAAATTATGTGAAAGTATATTACTAGTGGAAAAGATGATGATTCTTTATTAATATTATGACCTATTTTGATGTTCCAAAAAAACCATTAATGATATTTCTGGACAAAATTTGAGGTGTGCTACTACAGGGAAAGTGTGTGCCATTAAAGAAATATATTCTTCCATAATGCATGGAAAGGATTGTGTTAATATAATGGTATGCATTTACTAGAGATGTCAACATACATCGAACAATAATTAATAGGGTTTGTGATACAATTTAAGTATATTTTTAAAGTTTTATTGGGAAAATAACTTCTCCTTAAAATGTTAAGCAATAACACTACCATTTTCACATGCTACTCTAATTCCTACGTAATAAAGAACTTGCTAGTTTTAGGGATACATTGAAAAACATCGTAAATGTTTTTGATAGAAGAATGCAATGTATGCATTGAAAAGTTAGATCAATAAATGTATGACGACAAGATATATCAATCCAAATTAAATCATAAACTTCTTCTAGTGTGTGCTATTGGTAATAAAGGAATTGTATTGGGAATGTAAGTGACTTGATGGAATACAATTGGAATTGAGTAATTAGGAAACTTGGTGATGAATAACTAGAGTTGAATAACTTATCAATAAGTGGTAAGTTTAGTATTATAAACTTGGGCTAATTATATAATTATATCAATACTAAAAACAAAGTTTTATATAACTCCATTTTTTGTTAGGAACTAATTTCTTATATGATGATTATGTTATGCAGGGTTATGCTAACAATTGTAATGAGTAGATCGTAGTGAGTTTTGGGAAACATGGACATCATGAATGTGATTGTTGTTGAACCAAAGAAGCTTGCTTAAAAGAGATACCAAGATATTGATCATCTAGTAATTGGTAGGATAAGATGATCAACTTTGAATGAGCTAAAGATATTTCTCTTAAAACCTCAGTTAAATATTTGCTAAAGTTAATATGAATAGTAAATATCATTGGGAATCAAGATGGATGATGCCAATGGGTCACTATGTTAGACACGTACGTTTTTCCTATGTTGTAGCAAATATGTACGTGTATAAAAGTCTATTATATATGAACTCGAATCATTATGTTTGCAAGTTATAATAAGGCTACAGATAAGTCATCCTAGGATCATTCATATTGAAATCCATGATAGATGGGAAAAATAATATTTTAAAATATTGATGCTATACAAATCAATGATATAATATCGTGATTTATTACTTGTGGAATAGTTGCAAGTACCAATCCTTGGTGATGGCAATGATACTTGTAGTAGGGATTTCTCCCTTGCTATAGGGCGGGAAAGGTTCCCTTCCATCTATAGGAAGGAAGGGTAGGTTCCTGTATGGAAATGCAGAAAATAAATGGACAGAAAGCAAGAAAGAACAAAAAGACAAGAAACAGCTGGAAACCCCTCTACAAACAATGTTAGGGCTTAACTCCAGCTACCTGTAAACAACTATTAGAAACAAAAGACCTGAAAAACGAGTTAAGAAACAAACCTGCAAGAAAATATGGGTTAGAAAATAACTAAGCTACTAAATCAAATACATGAGAAAACAATGGTATACCTTCTCTTTGGTGCAATGGGCCACCATGCCCTAGCTGGAAGAAGCACGTCTCTCTCTCTCTCTTGGAAATGGAGGAGTTGCGGCTCAATGGGAGAATGAATGGATGAGAGGGGGGATGTGGGTGGCCTGAGAGATAAAGGCTCTCAAGGCATCCACGGGAAACATAACAGTATGTAAGGGAAGAATGTTTTGAGAGTGACCCCCACCCCTCTATTTATAGCATTTTTAGGGTTCTAAGCCCGTGTTCAGGGATTTAGCCCCTTTCACCCTAACTTTATCTCCTTTTAGGGTTTTAGGCTCCTTTGATGGGTTTTAGCCCCTTTTTGGGGGATTTAGCCCCTAGGAGAGTTATTTGGGCTCCTTTTTGGGGTTTTTAAGCCCTTTTACTCATTTTTAAGCATTTTTGATGGTGTGGGGGTCTAATGGGGTGATACAAGGGTCGTGCATGGGTGTCCTCAGGTGGTGTAGGCCACGTAGAGCTTAGTAAGGGATTTTTTGGGTTAACATATTACCCCCTAATGTGTGAGGGCAGGAGCTCATTGTATGGCTAACGGATATCATAGGATTTGCTACAGAGAGGTGGTGCTTTCATGGCTGGGGCATGGTGGCTTTTGGTTTTTTTATTAATATGGTTCCCATCAATGGGTGAGATACAAATAATATGTGACATGTATATGGACGAGGTGGGAATCCCCATGCTCATTACAATGTCAAAAGAATAATTTGACCTATGCTTTAAAATACAAGAGCCGATCATATGCAACTGATGATACATAGTGGTTGCCTCAATGTGAGGCTGAATGCAATACTGATATGAAGAACTGCTACATTGGACCCATGGCATTCTCATGGAATGCTATATCTTCATGACTGACGACCTACTGGATCTGGGATGGTACATAGTTGTATGGACTCGCTGATTGAGAGTTAGAGTCTCTGTGGTACAAGTATGGTGTATCAATCATAAATCTATATAGAAGCACTACTGGGGCTTCTGAACACTATCTCCAACACAACCCTAAAATCACAAGGGACATAAGTTGTTTATGTCCCTCAAGTAGACTCATCAATGTGATAGAGTCAGGTGACATCTGGGATCTTCGACCAAATATTGCACGGACCAAACCGTGTACAAATCTCAATGGTGCGATGATGTAGCTAGAGTCAAGCACATGAGAAACAACCATCCCAAGAGGCACTAAGGACTCCTCTCAAGTGGTCCAAAGAACTCATAAATGATGTTAATGAAACCAGGATACAGGGACCTCGCACGAGGGAGATAACCGAAAGGTGTGAGACAATCTGCAGACTGACCCACTAAATTGGGGGGGGGGGAGGGAAAGAATTGAACAGAGGAAAGGGGAGTGCGGTAGACTCAAAATTCCTTTGTTCAGAGTACGATGGCAGGGTGGACCAGGAAGAAAATGAAACTTGACTCATGGGAATGGGATCATAGCTGTAGTACCGGGAATGTCACTACAGATGGGAAATACTTGGAAGAGGTGGACACTTTTGATATTGATGGGATCCAAGGAAGACACATTGTAGAGTACTCTGAACAAAGGCAACTCAAAGTGGGAATGCTGCCAAACTATTTTCTGTGAGGTGGTGTCTAGGGACACCGTTGTGGTACGATCTCATGGATTTTTTGCGAGCCTGAGAAGGTAAATTCTCGATGGTGCTTTCAATTTTAGAGAGTCTGAAAGCATGAAGAAGACTCCAGTGGGGGATCTTTTTCATTGGTAGTCTCCTGTGCCTGAAAAAGGATAAAAGTATACATAGGAGAGCTCACCCATCCTTTAGGGGATGAGATACTTCTTTAACATTGGTATTCCAATCAGGACGGAAAAGGTTAAACCTATACTGACTGGACGGGCATTCAGATACTTTTACAAGCATGAACAAAACCAAGTTTGCTTGGTAATCTTTTCTTGATGAGAAGGCTGGAAAAGAGCTTAATGACAACCCATGGTGATGTTTTTCATAAAGTGCGGCCCCTCTACCTGAGAAAGCATAAAAGTATGCAGAGGGGAATGATCTTGGCTTGAATATGCCAAGGTGGTCATTTTCATTTGATGGTATACATGGTCCACAAAAGGAGGTAAACGAGACGATGTAGATGCCCTTTCTTATCCTTTAATGAGCAGGAAAGGAAGAAGCTATGCTCGGCCATCTTTTCATTGTTTTTAGGAGTCAGAAAAGAGCTTAAACGAAACTCGAGTATGGTCAACCGATTGCAGTGGCACAGACGGTGCCCCATGTTAGGATGGTGGACAATGGTCCAAAGTTCATTCATGTAGTATGAGCGGAGTAGATGGCTCTCAAACATACCAATACATGCATGGGATAGATCATGACATAGGCTCGCGAGTCGGTGCGGTAGAGGCATGCAAATCAAGGTGGCTCTCAGACATAGGTCAGGAGAGCTGTGTGTGAGTTGTAGTGGACAAAATTGATTACATGTGATGTGAGTGCAATTCCGGGGGCAATTATATGCCAAATACATGCCAGAAAAATAAATCATTTTCTGGAAAATGGTCCAAGGATCTGTGTAAGGTGTGGTGGATGGAGTAGACAACTATATGTTACAAAAATAAAAATGATGTTCCTTAACGGGTGGTGGCTCGAAAACCCGCATGAGTAGCGGTAGGGAAGAGTGATACAAGTATAGGTCCATAAACACTTGCATCGCCATATTGTGGCTCGTAAATAAAGGTAGCTTTCGGGAAGCGGTCCCAAAATTTGTTTGTTAAACATGATACTATGGTCTCATAAGGAGATAGAGGATGGAATTCTAAAACCAGTGGTGCAAACGGCGTCTCAAACGGACTCCGTATGGTCCTGTTATGTCGAACAGGAGAAATTAGGTCAAATAGGGCCTATATAAGGGTGGGGACCACTTGGTGAGGTGTCATTATCACTGTTCACTGTGGAGCTGCAGAGGTGGGCCCTAAATCTTCATTTTCTGATTTCTCCTATTCTGATCGACGGTTTCGAGTTTTGTGACTTATAGGTAAGAGCTCTCGTTGAATCTCTTCTTTTTGGTGGTTTACATTCTGCATTCGGTCACCCAGAGGTCCTCCATGAGCTTGTTGGGGTTTCATGGAGACAAGTCGCACCTTTCGAAGGAAAATTAGTGACCTAGTTGCATCTGTGGGGCATTTTTGAGTGACTTGGTCGATCACTTTTCCCAAACAGGTGTGACTTGGCCTCTAGGTGATGTTTTTTCTTTGATGAGAGTAGTTGTTGACATCTATTTTTTGCTTGTGCAAGATGGTTGAGATTAAGTGGTGAGAGAGAGACTGTAAATACCTATAGGAGGAATCATTACGAGACAAGAATGTGCGTGATACATTGGCCTATTGAATTTTACTAAAGTTCATGAGCATACCCCTCATGAAGAGCTTGAATTTGCTGCTGCAAACGATGGTGATTTTTTGGGATGTTGAGGAGGAGGTCTTCCTCTTCTAGGGCTAGTGTATTGAGATCACGCTAGCGGATGTATACTTCATGATTAGGCTCCCTATGTTGGGAGTTGTTGGTGACTTGGCACCGTTGTTGTCTTGAGGGGAGACATTGGAGAAGCTATACGATAGGCACCATTACGCTACGGCATATGTGCGTGGCTCCTATATCCTGATGTGTGGCATCGAAGATTTGTCGACACAGGTGGTGGCGACATTGCTGTTGCATATCTTGGGTTCCATGGGGAGCCATAAGATATCTGGAGGGCAGCTTTAGCTAGTAGAGTGTGCTATGGGAGGCACATATTATGGGTGGGCTAAGATGTATCTTCAGGCTGTTCGACGTCAGCTAAACAAGTCGAAGGCATCTGGAGCAGGATTTTGTTTTGGCTCGTTTCTACGTGCTTTCTTTTTTGAGAAAGTACCTATAGTGGATTCGCACCGGGTTGTGGAGGATAGTGGTCCATGGGAGCCGAAGATGTACTGGTGGTGTCAGATGATGATACAAGGGGGTGGCGGCAGAGTGGGATGCTTCTTTATTGAGGAGTTGTTAGAGCAGTGGCATCAGCTTCCAGTGGTGATTGAGGAGTACCTATATGTGGGTATGAACTATCATGGGGACTCCGAGATGCCTTAACCTCCAGGCTAGGCATGGGGACCAGCTGGTATGTATGCGTGATGTTTTTGTGTTCATATTTATACATAGTGTAGTTGAGCTGGTTGATAGTTGTATGTTGATATGTGTGGAATGATGGTGTCCTTGTTTGTGTATGCAAATATTGTTCTCAACCCACCACCCGGTCATCAGAGGTGGGTGGTTGCTATGGCTCCTGTGGAAATTCCCGGTGGAAACCCTCGAAGGTGATGACGGGAGATGGATGGACTGCTACCACATTTGGAGCGGCTTGCTGCTAGGGTCTCTAATGATGGCTGGAAGCATCTAAGCAATGATGTGATTGCTTCTATTCATAGTTTTCCTCTAGAGTGGACTTCTATGATGAGGAGGATGGCTATGGTTTGTGATCACATTCATTGGGTGGTGAGAGGTGATCTTCCTACAAAGGATGAGTCTTCTGAGGAAGATGATGATACTGAGTCAGATGATGAGTCTGAGTTAGATTAGCAGCCTAGTGGGGCTACCCCAAGTGCGTTGGTGCACTCAGGAGTTTTTGTGTTGCTATGTGTATCCCACTGAGAAACCATATGTGGCTTCTCATTTTATACTGGACATATTTTGGACATGCGATTGATCTATTTATATATATATTTTTGACGCATGTGGATGCGCTTTTATTGCTTTATATATGTGATTCTTTTTAGGATGATGTGGAATGAAATGCTTAGGTGATGTATTATTACACTTGTGTGTGTATTTTTAAATATGATTATGCATGATGCTATGGTTGCATGTTTCCTATATGCGATTGTGAATGTGCCAATTTAGAATGTCATTAGCCATTTGATCTGCTACACTATTGAGATTTATGGGAACATGTGTGAATGTGATGGACTCAAATTCTCTAACCATCTGTTTAGTGTGCATGAATTTTCTAAAGAGGCAGGAATCACGTACACAATAGTAGTTGTTCAACTGAGAAACAAGCAGCTGGGAGTCTATGAAGACATCGAGATGGTGAACTCCTAACTGGAGAGCGGTGTCCAAGAGGCCATTGACACCATCATACTGAGCATGGTTTTTGGTCGTGCTACCCACGCATATTCCGTCTATATGGATCAAATCGTGCGAGGGGGAGTAGATGACCCATGCAGCCGAGGCAAGGTTTGGAGACCATCTTCTTGCTCCATTAGCAAATCCCATATACCGATTTGAGGTGTGATCCATCTAGAGCAATGAGAGGAAATGATACATAAGACTCACTTTTGAAAAATGTGTAAAACAAAAAAGGAGAAATACTATATTACAATGTGTACTGTCATCACTCAAAGGGGTGATGTTAGAGGGAAAGTCGTTTGGGATTTCAAGGGATCAGTGGTCATTCCTTTGTGTCACACGATGAACCCTAGGAGATGACCTGTTGGGACACAAAAAACACACTTGGAAGGGTTCAAGTGGAGTTTGTACTTGCGACATCGTAAGAAGACTTGCCGCAGGTCATCTATGTGTTGTGTTTACTTCTGCGACCGCACAATGAGGTTGTGGAGACAAACCAACATGATGTGAACAAGGTCGCAGAAGCAGTGTGTCATGGTGCGGTGGAAGGTGGATCCAGCATTTTTCAAGCCAAAGGGCATGAATCTATACGTGAATGTACCCCACAGGGTTGTGAATGTCATCTTATAATGGTCTTCTTTCTGGATCTGGATTTGGTTATATCCAAAATATTCATCCATGAAGGAAAATGCCTCATGTCCAGCGCATGCATCAATGATTTGATCGATGAAGGGTGTTGGCAAGTTGTCTTTGGGACACACCCCATTGAGATCGCGGAAGTCTATGCAAATGCAGATGGTACCCTATTTTTTATTTACAGGAATAGGATTAGAAACCCAATTGGTGTAGGCAATGGGGTAGATGAAGCCAGCTGTGCGTAGCTTCTCTATCTCATTTTTTACCGTGACCACTTTGGAAGGATGGATGGGCCATTGCTTTTGACGTATGGGGGCCACATCGGGCCATGTGTCGATGTGGTGTTCCACGATGGATGGATCTAAGCCGGGCATTTCAGTGTAAGACTAGGCAAAGATGTCATGAAATTCTTAGAAGAGAGATTTATAGGCAGCAACTTCTTTCAGGGAGCAACATGCCCCCAACATGATTTCTCTAACAATATTGGGATTGGTTAAGATGTTGATTTTGATGGTGGGCAAGATGTTGGCCATGTTTCCTTCTTCGAAGGCATCTGGTGCCAGGATGGGTTTCTTGAACCAGTCGACTTTCCCATGGGTGAAATCTTTGGTTTCCACAAAAAATTGTTCGGACTGCGACACAAGTTCTTCAGGGAGGAAGAATGAGCGATGGTGTGTGTCATCCCATGGGTATTCCAGGGTGGTTAAAGCTTCAAGTATCTCCTCATCATTGTGGAAGCAATGAAGAGACAGGTCTAATGGACTTTCATTGGAGGTTGAGACGAGCAGGTCAGTTGAACTGGACATGGTGTCTGAAGAAAGAGGTGGGAGGTGAACTTGATAAGGGTGATCTCAGACTCAAGGGAATTTTGACGGAGGTCCGCTAAAGCCATTTGAAACTCAGGAAAGTCTTGGTAATGGTGAGAATAATGTCTATAAAAACCACAGAGGGTGCAAGCATGGTTTGTTCTTAGTGACTTGTTTTTGACTATTGGCGCAATTGGAAGTTCAACCACGAGGAGGATTTCGGATGTATCCATGGCATCCAAATGCACACGAATTATTGGAATCTCAGGGCAGTTTTGAGTTGGATGGCCCTGTTTTTCATAGACAGTGCAAGGCAGGATCTACTAAGGTTCTCCGTGTGTAAATTGAACCCAGTGATAGATTAATTTTACTCACAACAATTATCAATTGAACATGTAAAATCACTCACAAAAGAGACTGAATAATGAGTTGAACACTAAACTGTATTGAATAAGTGTACAATAGCCAACCCTATAACATAATAGGTTGCATCATTAAATAATTACATAAGGGATTTGAATGCATGAGGAGCAATTTGAATATAGCATAAAGCAGGCTTACTAAAATTAAGCAAATCCCCCATAGGTGCAAAAAGTTGATCCCAAATCAGTCATGGAGCTCACGAATTAGAGAAAAGGCTTAGGAAAGCTAAAGAGTGATGGAATGACAAATAATACATGCTTTTACAAGGAGAAAAGAGAGGAGGATGTGTAGGACAAAAAACTAGTCAACCTCACGTAGTCAAGCTTTTCCATTTGCCTTAAAACACTGAAAAAGCAGGGAATAAAGCAAAAAAAGCAGAAGGGTGCTTAGGAGGCCAGGAATAAAGCAGATTTGATTCCTTGAGGTTTCCCAAGGACTACATGATTCAAATAAGGCAAGTTTGACCACTATGGATAGGTAAATGACAACTTGCATAAGGTGGGACACATGAACTAGGCAAATAAGACAAAAATAATGAAATTAATGTCTAAGGTAGCTAAATATGGGTTGATTATTATAACACCCCGCCTTAAGCCTGACTTATGAGTAATATATCAGAAAATTATAGGGCCTAGCAAAAAGGCTTAGTCACCCTTTACATATTGCATGTCCATACAACCAAGGAAAGAGGCAAAAACCACATGGGAAAATCCTCCCTTAAACATGGAATGTAAAACAAAATTTGGAAATATTGTCTTCACTCATGCTTCACAGCATGATCGGCAATCCCCAGCAGTGATTTGAGATTGCTGAAGGTATTCTCACAAAATTCTTTGGTGAAGATATCAGCTACTTGTTCTGAAGTTGAACAGAAGAGTAGGTGAATGGTGCCATCATGCACAAGCTCTCTGATGTAGTGCATATGGATCTCAATGTGTTTGGTTCTCTGCTTCTGAATTGGATCTTTGCAGATTCGAATGGTAATCTGGTTATCACATTATATGGTAGTTGAGTACTCTGATTTGAAACCACACTCTCCAAGTAAACCTTGCAACCATAAACATTGAGTTGTTGCATTAACAACTCCTCTGTACTCTGCTTCTGTAGATGAGAGTGCAATGGCACTCTGTTTCTTTCTTGACCAGCTGATTGGCCCTTATGCAAGCATGAAAACATATCCTGATGTGGAATTTCTGTCTGTGCTATCACCTTCCCAATCACTGTCAATAAATCCAATCAAATCAAGATCAGATTTTGCTTTGTAGAAGATCCCATGTGTCCTTGTTCCTTGAACAAAGTTAAGGATCCTTTTGGCTGCTTTCCAATGGATCTCATGAGGCTGATCCATGTATCTAGAAGCCACACTTACTGCATAAGAAATATCAGGTCTAGTATGTGTCAGATACAATAAACATCCAATCAATTGCCTATACAGTGTATTGTTTACCATAGGTGAAGAATCAGCTTCTTCCAGCTTCACTCCTGAAAGGAAAGGAGTTTTGCTTTCTTTGCAATCCTTCATTCTGAATTTGTTCAGCAAGTCCAAGGCATATTTGGACTGGTGCATGTTTATTCTAGATTTGGTTTGAGCAATCTCAAGCCCCAAAAATTGACTTAAGAGCCCCAAATCTGTCATGGAGAAGGCTTGGTTCATTGTACACTTTAAGGAAACAATCTCATCTTTTGAGCTTCCTGTAATGAGGAGTTCATCAACATATAACACAATGATCATTAATGAACCATTAATTAACTTCAAATAGACATTTGGATCTGATTTGCACCGAACAAAATTTAGTGATAGCAAGAAGCTATCGATCTTGGCATACCAAGCCCTGGGGGCTTGCTTTAGCCCATACAATGACTTTCTCAACCTGCACACAAGAGAAGGGTTAGTAGAAAAACCTTGAGGCTGCTGCATATATATCTCTTTAGTGAGATCTCCATTCAGGAAGACACATTTTACATCCATGTGATGTACCTCCCATTTCCTTGAGGCTGCAATGGCTAGGGCTAGCCTGATGGAATCCATCTTTGCCACTGGGGAAAAGGTCTCATTGTAATATATCCCATGAACCTGTGAGTAGCCCTTGGATACCAATCTAGCCTTGTACTTCAGTGGTGAACCATCAGCAGAAAATTTGGTCTTGTAGACCCACTTACACTGAACTAACTTCCTCCCTGGGGGAAGATCCACTAGCTCCCATGTGTTGCTCTTCTGGAGTGAGCTGAACTCTTCCTTCATGGAAGATTGCCATCTTGGATCTCCTGCTGCTTCTTCATATGTTTGAGGATCATATTCCACAAGCAAGTAGCATTTCTTAGCAAACATAGGATCCTTCATGCACAGACCACTCTCAAATTGAGATCTAGTCCTCCTTGGGTCATTGGGATCCCCAGCTAGCTCTCCTGCTGCATGTAGTGTCTTGGCTGCCCATTTTGGCCTTGTAGGGCTGTTAGGGTCTGGAATAAACTAATATCCATCAGAAAAATCAGAATCAGCATGTTCAACAAACTCTTCACTTACTTTCAGAGGTTTAGGTGGTGAAGAAGCTTCTCCAACTTCCACTGCTGCAAGGGGTTCTTCTTGGAACTGAACACACCTTTAGATGAAGGCTTTATTTGTGCTCAAATTTATCAGTTTGTACCATTTTGAATATTCAGAGTATCCAACAAATAGATACTCTTGGCTTTGGGGCTGCAAAGCATTTCTCTTTTCTGTTGGAATTCTAGCCCAAGCCCTTGAGCCAAAAATCCTGAAATGGGTCACATCTGGCTTGTGCCCACTCCATGCTTCGAAAGGAGTCATACCTTCAAGCTATTTATGAGGCACCCTATTTTGGATATAGGCTGCACAGCTGATAGCTTCGGTCCAGTACTTTGGTGGCAAAGTTTTGGCCTCCATCATGCATGTTTCCATCTCCTTCAGTGATTTGTTCTTCCTCTCAGCAACACCATTTTGCTGTGGTGTGTAAGGGATAGAATGCTGCATCTGAATACCTACATCTACACAATAATTAATAAGCTCATACTTGACATACTCACCACCATTGTCATATCTGAGGACCTCGATTTTCCTCCCAGACTGGTTTTCAACCAAAGCCTTAATGACATTGAAGAGGCCAAAAACTTCAGACTTGTGTTTCAGGAAGTAAACCCAGCAATACCTGGAAAATTAATCTATGAAAGTCAATGCATATTTGGCCTGACTCATGGACATATGAGGGAATGGGCCAGCAGCATCACTGTGGATCAGCTCGAGGGGTGCAGAGGTTCTCTCATGACTAGCTCTCTCAAATTTATGCTCTGGGTGTTTTCATAGGATACAACCTTGGCAGACTCCTTTGGAAAATTTTATCTTGGGCAACCCTATGACCATCTCTTTTTCACTAAGATCAGAAAGATACTTGTAATTTAGGTGGCCAAATCTTTCATGCCAAATCTTGCTTGCTTCATTAGCATGAATCAGAAGAGTAGAGGGGTTTGAGTAGGGTAGGAAGTGTGAGAACATGTATACCTTCTGAGCATGATTCGCAACTCCTTTTGTAATAACTTTACCACTTGATATCTCTGTGATCTCAACTTCATCAAGGGAGAATATGACCTTCTTAGGAGACCCAGTGTGAGTCATCTGGTACATTGACAAGAGGTTGGAGGCAAGACCAGGAACATACAACGCATTGTTGAACTGACCATGATCAAGATCAATCCTCCCTTTGCCCAAACTTTCAGCGAGAGAGTCATCTCCCAGTACTATAGGTGGTACCTTCGACATGTAAGGTGAGGAGAAGGCCTCCTTGGTCGAAACCATGTGTCTTGAAGCTCCATAATCAATGATAAAACTGGGTGAGCTTGATGTGCCAGCAACCAATGCTTGAACTCTCTCTCTGTCATCTGAACTTGATCCTCCTTCTCTCTTATTTGAGCTGTATGGAAGGGAGATGCCATTCTTCTCTACGAGTTGGGTCAGCATGTCTATTTTCTTCTTCGTACAAGAGCTTTCAGTGTGATTTCCCTTATTGCAGTATGCGCACTTGCTCATTTCTCCTTTGTTTTTCTTCTTCTGGTTATTCTTCTTGGAACCTTGTGGCTCCTCTAGAGACTTGTTCTTGTCTCTCTTTTGCTCAGGTGGCTTTTTAGCTTTATTTTTGCTTTTTTAATCCACCCTCGAATCTCCAGCAATCAGAGCTTGATCTTTGGATGGTGCCCATCATCACCAGCTTGTCCTGTTCTTGTGTGAGAGATTCCATGAAATCTGCAAGGCTAGGCATCTTCCAGGTTCAAGCTATCAGTTTTGTGGCATAGAAGGTCGAAATAAACACTGAATAGTCAGGGCCAAGCTTTGAGAGAATGACCAAGACCAGCTGATCATCCTTCTTTTCAATCCCACACTGTTTCAGCTGCAAAACAAGTGCTTTGAACTTGGAGAAATAGAGTTGAAGAGATTCAAAGCTATTGGGACTTAGGGAAATCAACTCATTTTCGATTTGATGTCCCCTCATCTCATCTGTCTTTCCAAAAATATCAGTAAGCTTCTCCCATACTTCATTCGGTGATGTCAATCCATAAAGATGGAAAAGGAGGTCTTTGGAAATACTCAGACACAGGAGACCATAGGCCTCATCCCTCCTGTTGTGCCATTTTATCTTCTTTGCAGCTGCATTGGGCTCTGCTTCTGTTGCCATAGTCACCCTGTAGAGGCCTTTCACTCTCAATAGTGTCTCCATCTCTGCTTTCCATTCAAAAAAATTGAAGGGAGTCAAGATAGTTTTCTGTGATTGATCCATAGCTTAGAAAATCTGTCCTGGCTATCAGTAGAAGGCTCCCAGTCACTGATGTCGAACCTGCAAAACAATTTTGAAGGAGAGAAATCAATCTACAATGGCTCTGATACCATGTGGAAATTGAACCTAGTGATAGATTAATTTTACTCACAACAATTATCAATTGAACATGCAAAATCACTCACAAAAGAGACTGAATAATGAGCTGAACACTAAATTGTATTGAATAAGTGTACAATAGCCAACCCTGTAACATAATAGGTTGCATCATTAAATAATTACATAAGGGATTCGAATGCATGAGGAGAAATTCAAATCTAGCATAAAGCAGGCTTACTAAAATTAAGCAAATCCCCCATAGGTGCAAAAAGATGATCCTAAATTAGTCATGGAGCTCATGAATTAGCAAAAAGGCTTAGGAAAGCTAAAGAGTGATGGAATGAAAACTAATACATGCTTTTACAAGGAGAAAAGAGAGGAGGATGTGTAGGACAAAAAACTAGTCAACCTCACCTAGTCAAGCTTTTCCATTTTCCTTAAAACACTGAAAAAGCAGGGAATAAAGCAGAAAAAGCAGAAGGGCACTTAGGAGGCCAGGAATAAAGCAGATTTGATTCCTTGAGGTTTCCCAAGCACTACATGATTCAAATAAGGCAAGTTTGACCACTATGGATAGGTAAATGACAACTTGCACAAGGTGGGACACATGAACTAGGCAAATAAGACAAAAATAATGAAATTAATGTCTAAGGTAGCTAACTATGGGTTGATTATTCTTACACTCCGGTGGCTAATGCGTTCTTTCCCCTGGCTCTTTTTGGGTGGGGCAGTGTAGGTGCGGGTGCGGTGGTTGGTTTTTGCAGATCGGGTGGAAGATGAGACTCAACCGCAATGGGAGGCACAGGTGTTAATACTACTTGGGGCATTAATGGTTGAGCTGGTGGATCAAGATACCACATGGGAATTCCCAATGTAAATTTGGGTAGGTTCAGGGTGGCCATTATCGGCTTGTTCATGAAACTAAGTGGGGGAAAGAGGAAGGGAATTGTATGGACTGGAGAGGAGCCTAGATAACTTCCTAGTGGTTGTATGTGGGGGTGAGGTTGCCACCAATCCTTGGACTGGTAATGGGTTTTGAAGCACCATAGGAGGAGGTCCTTGTGGTGCCTGGTTGGGTTGGGCTTGGTGGGTTGTGTTGGTGGCATGTTGCACCTCGTTCCAAATGGATTACTTTGCATGACCCATTAAGGGATACTTGAATGTGTAGTGCTCGTAGACCTCACAGAGTGCGCATGGTTGGTTTCTACACAACGAAGCATTGTGTCTTGGTGCATTTGGTCGTGGAGGATTTTGGGCAGGTCAGTTTGCCGCAACATTGTTGGGAGGGTTTGGTTATTGACCGCCTCCCTGCGGTTGACTATTGGCTTGGTTTTGGGGTCGGTTATTCCTATCCTTCCCTTGTTGATTATTTGGGGCTAGCTAGTTGGGACAATTTTGTTGTGCAAACAAATGTCCCAACAGAGCAGGTGGAGTAGGAGTGGGGGCTTGAACCGCTTGCACTGGTGGTGCATAATAAATTTGGATGGGTGGCAATGCCACAAATGTTGTGTCTTCCATGCTAAGGCCTGAGCCCACTGCAGTGGTGCAGGTTGTGCGTAAGAAGTTGTTGCTCCAGATTGGGACATCATTCTTGCATAGTCCGGAGTTTGGTTTTGGTAGGAAACACTAGCAGTGTTGCTTGGTTGTGGTGGAACTATAGGTGGTGTTGGGCAGTGTTGTGGTTGTTGGGAGACCAAGCCTATGATGCCATTTGTAGTATGGGATGCCCCCAGTGCATCCTGATAGGAGGTACTTGCACGGGGAGCATCTAGAATGATGGTGTAAAGGTATCCAGACTGTGCATAGATGAGGTCAAACTGCTGGCCTTTCAATATGTCCTCCTCTTCGGATTGGGGACATTCAGATGTGATGTCCTTTTCTATGGGTGGGAGAAAGGTTTTGAGAAACCAATCCAGGAAGATCACATCCTCAAGTTGGATCTTACACAAATTGTGGCATCACCACCACTCATGGATGTGGTCGATTATATGGGTCACAGTGTTTTGGCTGCAGGATAACAAGATCTCCACCCCTTTGTCATATCTGATGGGGAGTTGGAAATATTGTAGGAACATGAAAGCTAGGGAGTTGAAATATAGGTACTTGGATTGTGGTAGCTCAATGTACCATTTGGCTGCAGCACCTGTGAGGGTGCTTTGGAACACTCTTAGCCTGATTGAATCATCCATGATGTTGTTTGATGAGCACCATAGATGAAATGTCATGATGTGGTTTTGGGGACACTCCCCTGCCTTCCCTTCAAACTTGGGAATGTCTGAGGGAAGTCTGGTTGGCATGGGAGGCCAAAAGGTTTGATGGCGGATGGGGTCATTTGTTAATCGAGACAAATTAGGCAAGTTAAGATGAGCCCTGGAAGGCAGATTTGAACCCATATTGATGTGATTTGGGGAAGGTATGGTGGTGGGGTTTGCAGGTGCATAATGTACCTGCATAGTTGGGGGTACTGGTGGTGCCATTGTAAATGGTCTAGTTCCCCCCAGGTGTGGTGTGAGGGATAGTGTGGGTGGAAGGACCATTTCCCCCATGTGTGAGAGGAGCGCTAGTGTAGGTGGAAGGGCCACTACCCCCATGTGTGACAGGAGGGGTAGTGTTTGTGGAAAGTCCACTGCCCCCAAGTGTTGCAGGTGGGATGGCTTGAGTGGTCACTATGGGTAGTGGTAGCTGATTGATGACAATTTTCATGACCATGCTAGGGCCACCTGCAGGGTTGTTGGTGATGGATTGTTGTGTGGACATGGGTCCACTACTGATTTCTATGCCAGAAAATGGATCCGGGTTTGCACCAGCCATGGGGCTTGATGGAGCTGTGTGCAGGTATGGTTTAGACTGATATGGGTCTGAATCTGAATCAGAGGCTATGTGGCCTTCTGATGGTGTGAGAGGTCATTGAGAATGGTCTCAACGATGTCTGTTCAATGACCCGAATTGTGGTGGTTCACCTCTTAGGAGTGAGGAAGAGTGTGAGGGATTAATTGCATTAGATTTGTGTATCAAACTGGTGGGAATGATTTTTTTTTGGACCCTAGTTTCAATGGCTTCCTATTGGCTGTAGATGGTCACTAAACCAACAAGACTGCTAGAAGATAGCACTTGGCTTTTTCCTCATTGGCGTTCTACTCAATCGGTGGGGGTCGTTTCCTGTTTTGCTTGGAAATTCCTCTTAGTGGCCAGCTACTTTGGGGTTCATGTGGTACTCCTCACAATGAGTTTCTAGGATGATCCCAAGTACTTCCCATGATTAATGCCATCGGGGACTTATGTCCTCAAAGACTGTAGATTTTTGAACTTAGTGTAAATTTATAAATTTTAGTGGCTCTCTCAGCATCATGAACTGAGTTGGGTTGATTTACATGGTATGGTGTGTATGTCATTCTGTGTTTTTGTTATTTGGTGGCTGCAAATGGTTTATGAATATGCCATAGAGTTCATCATATTATGGTTGAAAGTAGTAAATAAACAAAAATTTTGTAGACAGATACCATTTTTTACCCTGAATTGTGATAGCCTAACTAGGTGACTACCTTACACCTATATTCTTCTTCAACCAGGAGAAGGTACTGAGATCTCAACACAATGGGACTAAGCCCATCCGTAGATGCACAGGTCACCTCCCAGATGCAAGGTTGGTCAACAAGGAGGACACTTAGCGCCATGAGAATCCCTCCTTCTCTACCCCCTCTACCTTCCAAGTCATTTGTTTTTAGTGGTTTTGAACAATATTGGGTGAAGGGCCTATTACTATGCGAGCTATGACCTTCGTCTTATCCTAGAATACCCTGAAGGGTGATGACTGGGTAGAGGAGGAAGGGTAAGCAAGGTTATTGATTTTAGGTCAGTTTTAGTTAGGCTAGATTCAATAACCCATTAATTGTTTAATTTACACTTAGTTGTGTGAATGAAATTGTAGTAAAATGAAATAGAAACAGAAATGGAAAAGTTGTGCTAGACAGAGGTGCCTGAGCTGCACTAATAGTCCCTAGTTATTAAAACTAACTTCTGAGTGACATACCTCACATTTCGGGTCAAATGTGGCGAGGGGGTCGCAAAATTTTTCCAGAAACAGGCGAGGGGGGTGCTCAGATTGTGCAGACATAAGTGGTCTATCTTTCTGAAGGAAGTCACACCTTTCGAGGGAAAAAGGGAGACCTGATTGCACCTGTGAGGCCTAAATGAGAGACCTGGTCCCCTGTTTAGGCCCAATAAGTGTGACCTGCTCTGGATTGGGGTTTTTTTTATTATCCTGAGTCAGATCCGGCTGACAGTAACCTGTACTGTGGCCAAATGGACTCAGATTTTCCTTGTAGAGGCTCGGCAGAAACAAAAATTGTAAATAAACAGGATTTAAACTAGATTTGACAAAAAAATTTAACCTAGGGCAAAAACTGAACTGAAACTAGAAATTTTTAAAAAACAGACCCAAGGATCTTGTGGGATCGACTTAGTATGGTCGCTAGTTCTATAGCAGGGATTTCTCCCTTGCTACAGGGAAGGAATGGCTCCCTTCCGTCTATAGGAAGGAAGGGTAGGTTCTTGTATGGAAATGCATAAAATAAATGGACAGAAAGCAAGAAAGAACAGAAAGACAATAAACAGCTGGAAAACCCTCTGGAAACAATGTTAAGGCTTAACTCCGGCTACCTGCAAACAACTATTAGAAACAAAAGACCTACAAAATGAGTTAAGAAACAAACCTGCAAGCAAATATGGGTTAAAAAATAACTAAGCTACTAAAGAAAAAACATGAACAAACAATGGTATACCTTCTCTTTGGTGCAATAGGCCACCATGCACTGGCTAGAAGAAGCACCTCTCTCTCTCTCTCTCTCTCTCTCTCTCTCTCTCTCTCTCTCTCTCTCTCTCTTGGCAATGGAGGAGCTATGGCTCAATGGGAGAATGAATGGATGAGAGGGGGGATGTGGGTGGCTTCAAAGACAAAGGGTCTCAAGGCATCCATGAGCAGCACAATAATATGCAAGGGAACAATGTTTTGAGAGTGACCCCCACCCCTCTATTTATAGCATTTTTAGGGTTCTAAGCCCTTGTTCAGGGATTTAGCCCCTTTTTTGGGCTTTTAGCCCCTTCCACCCTAACTTTAGCTCCTTTTAGGGTTTTAGGCTCCTTTGAGGGGTTTTATCCCCTTTTTGGAGGCTTTAGCCCCTATGAGAGTTATTTAGGCTCCTTTTTGGGGGTTTTAAGCCCTTTTACTCATTTTTAAGCCTTTTTGAGGGTGTGGGGGTCTAATGGGGTGATAAGAGGGTCATGCATGGGTGTCCTTTGGTGGTGCAGGCCATGTAGAGCTGAGTAAGGGATATTTTGGGTTAACAATACTGAGAGCCATATTGAGAACCAAGGAATCACAAATGCAAGCAATCAAATGATACAAGAGATATATTGTACATATAAAGTTGTTTTTTGTGAAAAAATGAATAAGAAAGAAAGATGTACATATGTTACATGTTTACGGCTTGACCAACTAGGCACCAATATGCATTTCTTGGGATGCTCAGGTGTAAGAAATCTAGTTAGGATTATTTGTGCACACATTCATGGCGTAAGAGGAATGTCATAGGATTAGGGGCTCTGTGAAGAGAATAAGCTCTAGGTATTATGGTATATGAGAAAGGAAGCGCTTGAGATTGGTAAAACACCATGAAAATCACATAGAGCAGATACGTCTGAATGTTGGATATAACTAAAGAAGGGTATCATCCTTGTGTTGGGTGGATGTTAGAATAATAAACCCATAGTTACCTACATTAGACATTAATGTAGTCATTTTTGTCTTATTACCTCATTTCCTAGATTCCATTCTATGCTAGTTGCTTTATACATGTCCTAGAAGTCAACAAATGATAAAAACGAGTCCTGGAGCACTTGGGAAACATCCTGGGAACCCAATTTAGCATGTTTTCTTTATTCCATATTCTATAAAGTGCATATCTTATTTTTTTGAAAAGTTGCCTTGCTTTATAGCTGATTTAAGGAAAAAGGAAAAATCTAGACTAGGTGTAGTTTCCTTGTTTTTTTCCGACATCATAATCCCTCATTTTCTCCAAATAAAAGCATGTATGAGTTGTATTTCCATCCCTCTTTATCTTTCCCACTTGACTTAGAAAATTCATGAGCATCTACCTAGATTTGGAAATTGCTTTATGGACCTATGGGGGATTTGACTACTTTTGGTAAGACTTCTTTTTGACTATTTCGAATGGAATCCTTATGCATTCAAACCTATAATGTAATTATATATTACATTATACTATTACTTCATAAGTTTGGATATTGTACACTTACTCAATACAGATTAGTGTTATGCTCCAATTTCAGTGTCCTTTGGTGTTAATTTTGCATGTTTAATTAGCAATTTTGTGAGTGCAATTGTTCTATCTCTTGGGTTAAATTTCCACATGGTATCATAGGATTTTTATATCGATTTATCTCCTTCCTTATTGCTATTGTAGGTTCGACATATTGACTGGGAGTGCATTCTGCTGACTAGAGGGCACAGTTTCTAAGTTATGGACCAATCTGCAAAGATCATCTTGACTCCATTCAATTTATTTGAGTGGAAAGCTGAGATGGAGATATTTTTGAGAGAGAAAGGTCTCTACATGGTGACTATGGAAACTAAGGCAGAGCCCAATGCAGCTTCAAAGAAAATTAAATGGCACAATAAGAGGGATGAGGGCTATGGTCTTTTGTGTTTGAGCATCACAAGAGACCTCCTCTTCCATCTTGATGGATTGAAATCACCTAATGAAGTGTGGGAGAATATTGTATAGCTTTTTGGAAAGACAGATGAGATGAGAGGACATCAAATCAAGAATGAGTTGATCTCCTTGAGTCCCAGTAGCTTCAAATCATTACAACTCTACTTTTCCATGTTTAAGGCCCTTATTTTGCTATTGAAACAGTGTGGGATCGAAAAGAACGAAGAGAGACTAGTCTTGGACATACTCTCTAAGCTTGGTCTTGACTATTCAGTGTTTGTTTCTACCTTCCATGCCACCAAGTTGATAGCTAGATCTTGGAAGATGCCTAATCTTGTAGAGTTCATGGAATCCCTCACATAAGAGCAAGATAAGTTCATGATCATGGGCACCATCAAACCTTCCAAAGACCAAGATTTGGTTGCTGGAGAATCAAGGGTGGATACAAAAAGCAAGAAAAAAAGCTAAAAATCCACCTGAGCAAAAGAGAGACAAGTCTAACTCTCAAGAGGAGCCCTAAGGTTCTAAGAAGAACTCCCAGAAGAAGCATTAGAGGAAATTTCAACTCAAAATGGGCCTGCTAAAAAAAATTAATAAAATAATAGTTAAATAATAAAATAATATTTATTAATTTTGGAGGAAGAAAAGAAAAAAACTACTTTTTGGTTGTATTTTCGACATATCACCTCGTTTTTTTACTCAAATGTCGATCGGGAGAGCTCGTTGGATGCATAATTCATGTAGAATTGAATTTTGCATCCAACGAGTACCCACTTGACATACTTTTCATGGACCCCTCTACCCCCAAAACAAGAAATCCCTGAAAAAATGCGATGATGATGTCATCTTCACATTTTTAAGGTATTTCTCATGTTTGGGGTAGTGGGGTCTGTCAAAAATATGCCGAGTGGGTACTCCTTGGATGCAGAATTCAATTCCCCATCCAACGAGCTCTCCCAATTAAAATTTGAGTAAAAACACGGGATATATGTTGAAAATACAAACAAAAAATGTAGTTTTTTTATGATACCTATTCACAAATTTATATTAAAAAAGTGTTTAAGACCTATACGATATTTCAAATTTGAAGCAGTTTCATTGGCTAACACATGATGACATGGAATTTGAATTAGAGTTAAAGGCCCATTTTGAGTTGAAATTTCTGCTAATGAAGAACAAAGGAGAAATGAGCAAGTGCACATACTGCAGTAAGGGATATCATCTTGAGAGATCTTGTATGAAGAAGTAAATTGACATGTTGACCCAACTCCTAGAGAAGAATAACATCTCCCTTCCTAATTTCTCAAAGAAGAGGGCAGGAGGATCAAATTCATAGGACAGAGAGAGAGTACATGCCTTGGTTGCTGGGAAATCAAGCTCACCTAGCTTCATCATAGACTCTGGAACTTCTAGAAATATGGTTTCAACAAAAGAGACATTCTCCTCTCTTGACATGTTGAAAGGTCCACGAATATTTTTGGGAGATGACTCTCTCACTGACAGTTTGGGGAAGGGTAGGATTGATCTTGACCATGGTAGTTTCAATAATGTGTTGTATGTTCTAGGTCTTGCCTCCAATCTCTTATCAGTGTATCAAATGAACCATACTGGGTCTCCAAAGAAGGTCATCTTCTCCCTTGATGATGTTAAAATCACTGAGATTTCTAATTGTAAATTCATAGCAAAAGGTGTTGTTGATCACACTTTGAAGGTATACAAGTTTTCTGATTTTCTACCCTACTCAAACCCCTCTGCTCTTTTGATTCATGCTAATGAAGCAAGCAATATTTGGCCATCTTAACTACAAGTATCTTTCTCATTTGAGTGGAAAACATATGGTCATAGGGTTACCGAAGATCAAGTATTCTTAGGGAGTCGGTCAAGGTTCTATCCTATGAAAACACCCAGAGCACAAGTATGAGAAAGCTAGTCATGAGAGAAACTCTGCACCTCTTGAGCAGGGATAATTTTAGGGGTGAAATTTATCCCATGGGCTATTTTTAGGGGTTTTTCTCCAAAAACATATTCGCCATTTTGCACTTTTTAAATCCCTGTTTTGCCCAATTTTTATCAGGTAAAATTTTTTCACCCTAAATATCGCCAAATTATTATATAAATGATATTAAATCCTTGGAAATTAAAATATTTTTTTGAAAAATATCGCCAAACATTTTATAGTTTTCGTTTTAAGAATTGGTAAGATTCGCCAACATTTATACACTTTTAAATAAGTATGGTTCCTAAAAATCATCCCTTCTCTTGATTTGATCCACAGTGACATTGCTACTCCATTGCCTCATATTTCCATGAGTGAATCCAAATATGCACTGACCTTAATAGATGACTTTTCAGGTATTGTTGGGTTCACTTCCTAAAGCATAAGTCTGATGTTTTTGACCTCTTCAAACTCTTTAGATCCTTGGTTGAAAACCAGTCTTGGAGGAAACTCAAGATCCTCGGATCTGACAATGGTGGTGAGTATATCAAGTATGATTTGATTCAGTATTGTAAATATGTAGGTATTCAGATGGAACATTTGATCCCTTACACACCACAACAAAATGGTGTTGCTGAGAGAAAGAACAGATCACTGAAGGATATGGCAACCTGCATGATGGAGGATAATACTTTTCCATCAACATTTTGGGTCGAGGCTATAAACTGTGCATCCTACATCAGGAAATACAAAGGTAGGAAGGGCTAGTGAGTAAGGTATAGATGGATATTGAGTAAGGAACATGTGTATCAATAGATGCCAAAAATAATATTTAGCGATCGATTCTTGGATTTCCTCCTTTGACCATGTTGAGGCCTTAATAAACATATCTAATGCTAAAAACCTATTAAAGGCATGTGCATATTTCTTGGAGACCAGTCATACGTTGAGTAAGTCATATGTGGTGCTTCAAGGAATTTTTCATTAACATGGATGCCTCAAATATTCCATTATGGCCTAAGGAACGAGCATTTTCCCTCAACCACGTCTCATAGGTCCCATACCTACAACTCAAAACCACCTAATTCTACTAACATCCATATTCATAGTCCAAATATATCTATGAGATGACATGTGTGATTGTTTAAGGCATCCTTCCTATCCTTAGATTCCTAGAATATTTAGTTAGGGAATAAGGCCATACTTTCCTTCCATGACCATGTCCATGGACTTGAGATGCATACCTAGTGCTCAACAAATGATGATGGCATGCATATTCCGATTAAGATTCAAATTGTTCACTTTCAATGTCATGTGTGGTGGTTGGAGGAATCAATTTTGGTTTTAAGTGGTTAACAAATTCCTTTAATTCCTATGCACCAAGTGTTTCCCCCTACCCATGTGAAGGGGCCTAATATATGTACTTAGTACTGAAAATGTTCTAATGGAACTAGTATCTCCATTTCAACATAAATGAAATCATGGAATGATCTATTGAGGTTGTTAAACACATCATTCTTGGATCTAGATGGATAGAATCATATTCTAGGGGCTATGGTCTAGGTTTCCTCCCTTATTATGTCTAAGCTCCCAAGACACATACATAGTACTTAAAAACCCATAATGATTCCCATATCCCCATTCAAAACAAAAATATCAACATGAGAGGTCATCTATGGTGATTCAATGTGTTGTTCATGGACCTTGAGCCCTAAAAGATGGTTTACAACCCAAAATTAAATATTTATGTACCAACCATGATTAACACCTTATCCTCCATATATAATGCTAAAAAAATACTAATCATGGCCATATCCTAACTTAAAGGTTGAGGATACCCTTAAGAGATCATGTGTGTTTGTTCAAGGTGTTGTTCTTGGCCCTATAGGTCTATGCCTATGAACTAGGTTTCCTCCATCAACCATGTCTCTAGATATGTTTCTAGTGATAAGAGAATTCTAATGCACTGCATATTCTCTCTTATATGAAAAATTCTTTGTGTCTCTTGTATCTTGTGTTTTATTACTGTGGATGTTATTCTCTTAGTTAAATATCTTAAGATCATAATTCTAGTTCGAATGATAAATATCTAACATAGTATCAGAGCTAACCTGAGCAGAAGATATTGTATAGCTATAGAAGCCAGGGATTCTTAATTTTTTTCTTCTCTCTACACAATCCATCAGCAAAAGTATGCTAGGCTGACTCTCCATTGGAAGGCGCATCTTTCAGTCGAAGCGGAATTCGATTCCGAGCATTTTCAGTTTTGGTGCGGAAAACTAGGGCTTCTTGTAGAAGAGGAATTTTCTAGTGATCCTAGAATAGTATTTCTCTTCTCATCAAAATTAAATTTTAGAGACATGGATCAAGATTTTTGGTTGGGTGAAACTCTGAGAAATTCAAACCCTAGTTTGACCCCGAGCTAGAAAAACCCTAAATACTAGAACTGCTAAGTTTTGGTACATTCGCTATATCTTGATATTGGAGAAGGATCACGAGTTTAAAATTGTAGAGGCCGTAGAAAAAATACCGATTTACACTATGTACAAAATTCAGCCTCTGATTCGCTATATTCTAGGAGATATGATCCCTCCAAGTTAGGGTTCCGTCCTCTTCAAGAATTCATCCCTAAACAGGACACCTGGGGATAATTTCTATATCTTGAACTGCATAGGTCCAAATGATATTGATAAATAATTTCCAGAAATGGTAGAGAATTTACATTGTGTGTTCCAAGTTTCAAACTCAGAAGTTGAAGCAGTGGCACGTGGCAGTCTGTAAAACTTCACTATTCTGAGAAGTCCCGTAATAGGTCACCTTGTGAAAATGATCCTAAGTTCCAATTGGTAAAACTAATTCTGATGAAATTTATGGTGTTTTATTTGGGACATTTGAGATTACCTCTATGAAAAATTTCAGACATAGAGGAGCCATAATTTTGTAGGTAACATAGAAATAGTAACAAGCATTTCTGCAGAAGAAATTCGAAAACTAGGACTTCCTGTTCTGGGAGCTTCACTCCACTGTTTTCAGAAAAGGAGTACCTTAGACAGCTCCATTTGAAGAGATATATCTTTCTATTGAATCTGATCTGAAAGATTCCAATCTTTGAAAATTAGGGTTTCTCTGATAAACCCTAGATCAACCAGCTCTAGAACCAAGACGGATACCTCAAATCGGTAAGATATAATCCTTTTCTATTTTCATTTGAGGTTCTCATTTCAAAGTGTTCTATCACATTAGATTGATGATAATATTGGTGAAGTTGAAAAAATCCAAGCATGGAAGTATATAATCTCTCTAAAGAAAATGAATTGGACACATACGCAAGGACAGAGGTTCCAGTTCCAGAGGGAGATGAGGCTCAAAGCCTTACACAAGAAGAACTTGATCAAGACCAAGAAGATCATTATTAATTCAATCACGGATAAACTTGTACCAAAAGTGTCTTTCCTAAAGAAACCAAAGATGTTTGATTCCTTGACCATGCTATTTGAAGGGAATAACATAAATCAGAAGATGTATTTGAGAAAACAGTTGAAGAATGTGAAGATCCAGAATGCAGAACAACTTGAAGCGGTAGAAGAAGAAGTGGAGAATGCATAAGTGGTGATAACCATCTTGAATGGCCTCCCAGGATCATGGGATTCATTCATTCGAAGAATGTGTGCCAGAAGGAAGTGATTACTTTCAGCAGAATCTGAGAAGAAGAAGAAGCTCGACTCATAAGAAGAGAAGAGAAGATGGGAGCAACTAAAGATCAAGCTCTCACCATCCAAATAAGATCCCTCAATTGATGAGGAATATGAAGAGCTCAACTCTTGAAAAACCTCTTATCCACCTTAGCATTTGGATAAGAAATGATGCTATTATGAATGAAGAAGACGATGAAGCTTAAGGCTCAAAAAGAAGTCTACCGATGAAACAAATAAAGATAAGTATTCAATTGTCATTTCATGATATTGTTTTGTTATGCATGATAGTATGTTTGCATTAATGAAAGTATACTACTAATATGCATGTGATGGGTAAGCAGCTCATGGTGCTATGCAACTCTCCATTTCTACTTATCTAGAATGAAACCTCTTTGCTGAGATATTGGACTAGTGCACAGTCTCAATGTTGTCCTAATAGAGATGGAGGGCATATAGAAACGTTTTTGTGAGATATGGATGAATGTTGTATTGGCTAAATTAGTTGCATGATCATATACTTATGCATAAGAAATTGCCATTATGAACATTCCTTATGAAATGTTTCTAACCATACAAATGCATTTGATTTGTAGGAAAGATCGCATACAAGCAAAGAAGGATGAGACTTGTGCCGAATAACACGTGACGACATTTCAAAATGAAAAATAATATGACGAATGTAGCGACATCATTGATGCAAAACTTCCAAGAACAAAGGGAAGACTAGTTCAAGATGAATGATGTCTAGGATGCAGTATTGATATGTGAAGGGAAATTCGTAGTTCCATCATGCAGTAGATGGAAACATTGTGGGTTACAAGGCATAGACTACGAAGAGACATTTGCAGCCACTGGAAGTGAAGTCACATGACACACATAATCATGTGTGCAAATGAAAGAAGGCCTTGTACGAGTTGAGAAGACCCATGGGATAACACATACATGATGAGCGTGATGAATATCTTAACCTTTGTTACAAGGTTGATAAAGGATGACAAGCTCATATATGGGTGCGAGAAAAATGCTTTCAAAGATAGAGGATCTTGTTATTCAGTGATCCTATATGGATACATAGAATATCAGTAGCATAGGAAGCTACTTGTCACTCTGGTACAAAATGTTTTAGTGCATAGAGTACAGAAGACAGAGGGAATATGATTCTCTGCTTCAGAGGGAGTGACTATAGAAGATCCTGAGGTTCGACATGGTATAATAGGATGGACAGATTACTAATGACTCTAGGATTTACTAAGACTAAAGTGGATTCCAACCTTTGCTTCAAGGTTGAAGGTGGAGGACCAGTGATGCTCCTATTATGTGTTGATGCACTATTTTCTAGGCATGGAGGTGTGGACAAGGGAAGTATGCAGTAGAGATCCTGAAGAGGTTTAGGATGATGGACTGCAATTCCATGACCACACCTAAGGCATTGAACATGACGCTATTGAGTGATGCTTCATCAGATACGATTGATGCTACGATGTATCACCAGATGATTGGGTCCTTGATGTACCTAAGACTAGATATTTGCTTTGCCGTGAACACATTGAGACATGTTCACCTGATGGTTGCAAAGCATGCAAGGGTACAATTGATTATGGGCTCAAGTACGATGCAAATCAGGAGATTAACCTGGAGGGTTATGTGGATTCGTATTGGGAAGGCAGTGCCATTGATAGGAAGAGCATTTCGAAGTGCTACTTTAGTATGGGATCATGTGTGATCTCTTGGTTTGGTAGGATGGATTCCTGCATGGCGCTGAGTACAGGTGAGGCAAAATATGTTGCCACTTTCTATTTGGGAGAGAGGAGTAGTGAAGCTCCAATATATGACCTAGATCAAGATCTCTCGAAAGAGAGAGTTCTAGCATAGTCGGTGAGACATGTTGTCTGAGCATAAATTTTGGCGAAGCTCATAGATTGCTCAGATGTAAACAGACCTGTAGGTTTCCCTCAGATGTAATCGGTCCTGGTGAAGTTCGTAGGTCATCCTTAGACATAATCAGCCCTGATTTGATTGTATTCTAGAAATGGAAAAAGTGAAGTTTGAGTACTTCGGGGAGAAGCTTGGTGTTCTCCATATCAAGGGCCCTTCCAAGGGGAAGTGATGAGTCCGAGAGCCATTCTAACGAGCAGGTCAAATGTAAGGGCTGATCCATTCTATCATGGTAAGAGGATTTGGTTCCTTCCATGTAAGATATGAGTGTTGAATTCCATTCTGGGAATGGAGTACCTGGTTAGTTACTAGGAACACTGAGTCTGGGACTGAAAGATCCATTCTGATGAGCAGGTCAGACATAAGGGCTGAGCCATTATGTCATGGCTAAAGGATTAGGTTCCTCCCATGTCAGATGTGAGTGCTAGCCATTTTAAGGAGTAGGTTATATGTAAGGGATATTGCCACTCTCCGAGAGAGTGAAGGAACATGGTCCATTACCAAGTAGCTTAGTCTGGGACTTGGGCCCATTCTGATGAGGGTGTAGGATTTGGTTCCTACCAGATCAGATGTGAGTGCATGCCATTCTAACGAGTAGGTTGAATGTGAGTGCTAGCCATTTTGATGAGTAGGTCAGATGTAAGGGCTATTGCCATTATCTAGGAGGATGGAGGCACTTGGTCCATTACCGGGTAGCTCAGTTTGGGACTCGGGGCCATTCTGATGAGGATGTAGGATTTGGATCCTACCAGATCAGATGCGAGTGCATGCATTTCTAACGAGTAGGTCAAATGTAAGTGCTGAATCCTATTCACATATGATAATAGTATCATACTGGTGAATGTGAGTGCTGGGCCTTTCTGATGTGATTATAGGCTCCTACATGATTAGATGTAAGTGTTGGGAATGTATTTCTGATGAGTAGGTCATATGTAACTGCTCGGTGGGCCATTCTGATGAGAAGTTCAGATATAAGCGCTGAAGAAGACCTACATGATGGCTAGGCCTACAACCAGCATGAAAGAAGGATGGCTCTGTAGAACTTCCTATGACGAGAAGAATCATGAGATAGCACCCATGGTACTAATCTAGATCAAGTGAGGATCTAGATCTAGTGATGATGATTTAGCAGTAATGATTAAGATCAAGTGATGATCCAGATCCAGTGATGATGTCCAGTGATGATCCAGATCGAGTGATGATCTAGATCTAGTGATGATGTTCAGTGATGTTCCAGATCGAGTGATGATCCAGATCCAGTGATGATGACCCTTGATGATCCAGATCGAGTGATGATCCAGATGCAGTGATGATGATCCAGATCAAGTGATGATCCATATCGGAAGATGAAGATGACTTGAACACGAATATGAATTGAAGATGCAGATGATGAGATGATCCAGAGAAGAAGACTAGTGATGAAAAATGTGTCGAGAGAATACCTTCCTAGATAAGAGGGAGTGTTGATGTGATTGTAACTTTAGAATGTATTTACTTGTATTTTTTATCTATTGTAACGCGATGTTTATTCCAGGATGTAATTGAGTCATGTCATGCCCCGATGTTCTGATCGAGAAGTTTCTATAATGTGAAAGTCATGTTAAGTCATTGTGGGTAACCCTCCTATTGGTCAAGGGTTAAATTCCCCACAGATGTGGGGCACTAGGGTTATTAGACTATCCTAGTGAAGTTAACCCTAGGTGAGTCATTATAATTCAGGGCATGTTGGAGTATTGAGTACCTCCACATGGTATAACCGGCACACCTCTGGGAATATAAAACAAGTAGTTTAACCACCACTCATGGTGATTGGGCTTGTGCTGGGTTTCAAATGTTCACCAACATCTACAGGTTTTGGTGTAACGTTAAACCTTACATGGTATCAGAGCTTAGGTCTCAGGTTCAATTCCCCTGAGCTACGCCGGAGGCGGGGTGTTGGAGTATCGGGTACCTCCACATGGTATAACCGCTGCACCTCTGGGAATATAAAACAAGTGGTTTAACTGCCACTCCTGGTGATTGGGCTTGTGTTGGGTTTCAAATGTTCACCAACATCTACAGGTTTTGGTGTAATGACAAACCTTATAGGGAAATAGTCCCCACCATTGTGTTACCCTCCTATTGGTTGGAGAAGGCAAAGTCCCCAAAATTTGTGGGGCACTAGGGTTATTAGACACTCCTAGAGATGTAGGCTCTAGTAAGTAATTGTTAAGTGAGGCCGACATGTTGGAGTGGGTTTCAAGTGAACGAAAGAATATAAATAGAGAGTGAGCCTCTCTATTTATCACACACACACTCACTCATTGGGGCGCATGAGTGAGAGAAAGAATTTGTTGGGACAAGAGAGAGACTGCTGCTATCAAGGATATCATCTTTATGTTTGCAAGTTTTACCTTTCATGCTGATTCTATATTTGAGGAAGTTGCGGGGTTTTCTCCTTTATGGTTTCCTCGAGGAAAAATTCTTTGTGTCTCTTGTCTCTTGTGTTTTATTGCTGTGCATGTTATTCTCTCAGTTAAATATCATAAGACCATAATTCTATATTGAATGATAAAAATATAACATTATCCACGCTCTGAAGATGTGGAGGAACTACCTCATGGGAAGGAAGTTCCTTCTAAACACTGACAATATGAGTCTAAAGTATTTATTCGATCAACCTGATCTGAATGCGAGGCAAGCCAGATGGTTGGCTTTCTTGAGTGAGTATCACTTTGAACTAAAGCATATTAAGGGAAAATAGATCAAAGTTGTCGATGCTTTGATTCAATTAAATCATATGATATATGAGGTGACCCTAAGTCAAACCGTTGTGGATTTGCATGAGAATATTAGAACAACCAACAAGGTTGACCCGTTCTATGTGGAAATCCTCAAGAAGGTCCAAGAGAACTGGTTGTTTCAACAACAAAAATAATACAAGGTGGATGACTCCTAACTACTATGGTCCAACGCTAGATTGTATGTTCCAGATGGAGGGGACATTCGTTCCAGCATCCTCATAGAATTTCATAGGGAACCCTACTTGGGGCACCCAGGATATCAAAAGATGATATATGCCATCAAGAGACACTTTTTTTGGCATAATTTAAAGGCTGACATTGCAATGTGTATTGCAAAATGTCAAGAATGCTAGCTAGTTAAAGCTGACCACCAGCATCCTTCAAGATTACTACAGCCATTGCCCAATCCAAAATGGAAGTGGGAGGTTATCAGTATGTATTTTACTACTGGATTACCAAAAATCAAGAAGCAAAATGATTTCATCTTCATAGTCATTGAAAAGATGTCAAAGGAAGCACACTTCATCCCCGTGAAATCGACCTACAAGGCCATAAACATTGCCAATATCTTCCTAAAAGAGATTTTTAGATTGCATGGGATACCCAAAGAAATTATCTCAGATCAAGATGTTAATTTTATAGGATACTTTTGGAGATATTTATTCTCTGGATTAGAGAAGCATTTGAACTTTAGCACTACTTATCACCCATATACGGATGGGTAGACTGAAAGAGTAAACCAAATTGTTGAAGACATTCTTTGAATGTATGTCATGAACAACCCCACCAAGTGGGAGGGTTATCTGCACCTTACAAAGTTTGCATAAAACAACAGGTATCAGGATTCCACCAAGATGATTCCTTTCGAGGTACTCTATGGACGGAAGTGTAGGACCCTAATTACTTGCGATAGTCCAGTGGATCGGTTCATGTTAGGGCCTGACCTGTTATTGGGATTGGAACAGTTAGTTACCAAGGTCTAGGGAAACCTTAAAGAGGCACAAGACCATCAGAAAAGTTACGTAGAGAAGAAAATAAAAGATAAATACTATCAAGTAGGTGACCATGTCTACTTGAAAGTGAAATCAAAATGGAGCTTGTTGAGCTTGGGTAGTTTTGGTAAGTTAGCACCTAGGTTTTGTGGACCTTTTTAAATTATGGCCAAGAAAGGACCAGTGGCTTATGAACTAGCATTACCTGTGCACATAAGAGTTCATAATGTTTTCCATGCATCTTTATAAGAGAAATATGTTTATGACACTAAGCATGTCATTGATTGGTCATTATTACAGGTGGGACCTATGGGGGTATTTTCCCCGGAGCCTTTACATGAATTAGATAAAATAGAAGTACAGCTTCAGAAGTGCACTGTAGTCCAATTGAAAGTGCAGTGGAAGAACTTTAAGGTAGATGAGGCTACCTGGGAAAATGAGGCTGCCATGAGAAAGGCTTACCTTGCCTTGTTTCATGATATCGTTCAGAGTCCCCAGAACACCAGGGACAGTGTTGTACTAAGCAAGGAGGGATGTAATGTCTCCAATTTCGGACCTACCATTTATAGGCATGAGCCTATTGATCATGATGATTATATTGATGTTTTATTTTATATTGGGTTTAATACCCTACTGCATATGAACATGATGATTGCTTTGTATATTGGGTGTAAGCCAATTGTTGATGACATATATGTATATATATGTTGGTTGTGTTGGGGGTGGACCCTGAAGCACATGATCAATGAGATGTTTTGTGTTGAGCGAGAGGATCTGGAGAACATGAGTCCTTTTTCTTGAGCATAAAGCTTTGGAACACATGAAAATATAATTAGAAATGTTGGGAATAATCTCCGGAGCATTCCATGTTGATGTTGAGCATAAGCTCTAAAGCATCGGATCCTTGGCCATTGTATCCCTAGGTTTATTCCACAAGTACATTTTAGCATTTAGTGCTAAGTGAGAGCTCTAGAATTGGACTATGTTTGTAACTCCCTGTTATAAGCGTGGAGTATGGACTTTGCTAAGCGCTAGGAGTTACTAAAAATATTAAAATCACCTCCGAGTGAAAACGACTCAAGAATAATATTGATCTCATCATACTTATTTTTAAGTGATTAAATCAAATTTCGGATTTCTGTATTTCTCATCAAGTACTGAACAACTACCACGTTATATGAGGGAAATGCAACATGAAAGTATGTTTAGAGTTGCCGAACCTAGTATACCTAAGCCATCTATCTACTTTACCTTCATAAAGAAGTGTCTTTAAGTCTAGGGATCATGATACATGATGCCCGAGGACAAATGCTAACAAGTATTCTAATAATATGTATTTTATACATAGTATGTATGAAGAATTAATTATGATTTATTACATAGTATGTATGAAGAATTAATTATGATTTATTATATAATTTAATAAAGAAAGAAGAGAAGCTCCACCAATTACTATTTATTATTAAAGGATTAATAAATAGTATAATACCTCTGAAAGTTTAACTAGGAACTAGTTAAAAGTTCCTAGGTGAAGTATTGAAAATAACCCCGGTAATCAAAAAGGGTTAATTCAAGAAACCAAGGTTTCTTGATTTAACTGTCCCTTTGACAACCAAGTTTGTCTATAAATACTAAAGCCAAGCAAAGGCTTGGAGGTTTGATTTTTATTTTGGAGAATTATTATTCTGCCTGTTTTTTGGCTCTCAAGTGTTTCCCTGGAGAACTTTCTCCTACAAGGAAAAGAGGACTGATTCAGAACTAAATACCAGTTAGGAAACCCTACCTTAGCATCTCTAAGCTACTTGCATGTTGGAGTCCATCTCAGGGGGATCTGGATTAGTTGGTAGGAACGTGGTAGTTCCCAAGTGATTTGGTCATCAAACAGAGGTCAGATTTTCGATTGAATTGTTAATGTCGGTTATTTAAGTGTGTAGGTGCAGCCATTGAAAAATATTCAAATTTAGGTAGGAAACCCTTGAAGGCCTATTCCATTTCGTTCCTAAGGACTCATTACAATTTTTGTTAAGTAATGGCTGCAATGTAATTTGTAAGCCCTAATGGTTAAGTTTTATGGTTAACAATCTTCTAGGGTTTGTATTTGCAATTTACTAATCATAGGATGGGGAAATTTTATCATATGTTGCTTATGTTCATGGTTCTATCTTTCATAAATGTTCCTGTATTAACTAGGTTTTGATCTTAGTATTGTGTTTATACCTTGTTCTATGTATTTAATACTCTGCTAACATATTCCATTTGTCAGCAGAGGATTGCCCTAAATTTTAAACGAAACTAGTTCAGTAGTATTTAATTAAAATATTAATTATGCTAACTAATACAAGTTTATGCTTTAAACTAGATCTACTAAGAACACAGTTCATATAATAAACAAGCTAAAAAAATCATTAAAGACCTTCAAGGTCTGTATCAACAAGTACAAATTAAATAAAAATAATCATAATTAACCAAACAGAGAAGGCATTGTGACCATCCATATGGTCCAATATAAAACCTATGCCTTATTATATAAATTCCATAGTCCAAATCGCTAGGCCAATAATCACATCCATTTACATAACTCAAATGTTTAATCCACAGTCATATTATTACAATCATCCTTTATAAAAACATAAAGTGTTTAAAGGTCCCATATAAATCTACACACAACCATCACATCACATTAAACATATAATAACTAAAACCCATTTTTCCAATAGAGGTCGTGACATCGAATCCTATGAATGTCTAGAATCAAGGAAAAAACATTAATAACAAACCATAAGTATTTTACACACAAACAGTAAGAAAATCACATAACCATCTCTACACAATCCATTCTATACATCTAAAATATGCGGGATGTGATTCTAAACTATGCCCTTCTCCATATAAACAAAAATGCATACACTGACAATGAGGTCGTAAAGACCCTTGCTACAAGCTCGGCCAAGTTTCCCAATGTAATCACACAATCACGCTAATAACCAAATCGATGTTGTGGGTTTTCCATAACCCTGACCGTTATGGCCATATCTTTCTAGGTAAACAAGTTACACATTAAAATTCCATTTAAAACTATCGCAGTCATTGGGAGAGGCATATGCCATTCATGGCATGGCCTACACCCATGCTGAGCCAATACAAAACCAAAAGTCAATACTCTGTCTAAAAACAAAGTCTCCTTTTAACGCCAACATAGAGCATACGGTGGAAATCCAATGGGCTACAACACCATTGCTACAATGGCACAACCCATGGAATAATGCCGCAATCTCTAGAAACTTTCCGAACTTAAAATACAAACAAAAGAAATGGGGTGTTGTGCATAATTCCAAAACCCAAACCATTATTTATACAAAGAGTAAATTCCATAGGCTAAAAGCCACGAATTGAACCTAGTAAGTAAACATGTTAAAACACAGCATTTAAATAACCATACAAGTCCCAATTTTTACACAGTATAATATTTGAATGAAATTGTATGCATTTCATACCAAAACATTACAGTATTCACATAAAAACCAACGCGCAGTGTATTTACACAGTGAGGCACGAAATCCCCTTTTACAAACAGTCAAGTTAATATAAAGTAAATGGAAAGCAATGAGCTATGGCACCATTACAAGTAATGGTGCAGCCACGGCTCAATTGCCAAATCTATCAATGAGAGCCAAAAACCTGGAGCAAGACACATCATAAACCCCGAAGGTAGAGTTAACATTTTCCACACAAAACCCCAACCATGTAAAGAATCCCAACTCAGAAATTCCTAGAACGAGAGGAGGCAAGTGAATATTGCTAACATGCTTACCATGGATGTGGAGAAGAAATGCCAAATTGACAGCATAGCCCTGTGAAAACCCCAGAGCGCCTTCATTTCCACCTGCAAACATTTCCATTATGGCATGAGAAGCATGACCATGCCATGGAGAAAAAAACGAAGCAATGCATTTTGCCCAAAGCTGGTCTATCTTACCTGCGGAACGATGGAGGTCACCTCCCTTCTCCAACTGCACAGAGGCCACACTAAACCACATAATGCATAACAACAAATTCCAAACCCTTTGCTAAGCATTTTCACCAACCCTAATGTCATTAATGGCACCAACTGGTGGCCATTTACACATCCACAAACCCTCACCATAAGCTTGTGGATCGATGTTGTACCATATACCAACCAAGTCATATGCTTAAACCTTTTAACCTATAGTTTCACAACCTTCATACATTAGCGCAGGCTTAGTGCTAATGACATGTGATTTATACCATAGTCTCCCTACATTATAGTATGAGCAGATCTTAACACTATGATATAGTGTTTACAATGTTTTCCCTTAGCATCAAAGTTTATAATGTTACATGCCCTTTTTTCTAGTTCATTTAGGTAGAGTTTGTGTATAGGTCGTAGTCTAGGTTTTGTAGTATTTAGGAATCATGAAAAACGTAGTATTCCATGATTCCCTCGCTAGGAAAAAAAAAGGGTAAGTTTCCAAACTCGTAACCAAGGACCTACAAAATAGAAACAAGAGAAGAGTAAATAAATTAACCAAGGGATAGATAATAATAATGGCAGGGATAGTAATATAATTCATAGCATCTAGTAATTTAATGAAGAAAGATAATTAACAAACATACGACGTACTTGAGTCGTAAAATGAAATAGTAATAAAAGTGCAAGGCGGAACTCGAAGTATAACTAAGAACTGAATTGCTTCAAGTAACCAATACTCCTACTGTTGCAAAAGTAACTTGTAAGTCAATAAATAAGGTGCCTTAGTTTGAATGAACTAAGTAATCTTGCATAACGAAGAATGACCTTACCTCTCAGACTGTCATGGGAGAACAAGTCCCGCCACTCCACCACTTTGTTCCCATCAACAAAGTTAAGTTAGTTTTTATTAAATAAACAAAGTACACATGTGCAAGAGGAAACAATAATCTATACAATTCATTAATTCACCGACAGTAATAACAAAGATATATCAATACTTTAAATAACAGAATTAAGACATAAGAAGTAAAAGAACTAATAGTCGCTAAATGGATAAGAGTTTAACAAAGGCAATATGGGTATTTTCTGAAGAGATCGAAAGTATAAGCAGCACATGTATTTCCGCACGAGTAATAATGATCCCATTTGGGTAGCTTTCACTAGCCTATAAATTTTTGGGGACATTACATAAAACAAGAACAAATTTTGTTTCATGGTGGACCTAATATTACATGGGTGTTTGGAAATGGGGGCCTAGGAGGAGGTGACCCTATCTCCTCCCTCTCCAGTTCCTTTAACCTCTACATTATCGTTACAATAAAAAATAATAAAAAATTGTGAATTAAATCAAATGGAGTAAAAAATGTGGAACAAAAATCTTACCTTAACGATTGTGCATAGAGGGCTAGAGGTCAGCTCCTCCAGAGCACCCTTATCCCTCCTCTGCCTCCAACACAGATGAAAGAAATTAATTAGCGTAAATGCTAATTCCTTACAAGATAGATGGTTGTAGTTAAGAAACGGTTGAAATCCTGACCTGTTAACTGACAGTTTGAAGAGCAGAGTCATAGAAATCAAGGTTGTGGCACCAAATCTACTTTACAATCAACCAAACGAATCAAGAATCCCAGTAATCAACTCGGGAAAGATACAAAAAAACATGTTGTTAACACCCATGTAAAAGAGGAAGAACAACCCATACATTTTATCCACAGTAAATATAGTATATCTCTTCAGCTCTTGTCGTCTACACAAAAGGCCCAACAACCATACATTTTATCCACAATAAAGAGAGAATATCTCTTCAGCTCTTTTCGACCTCACGTAGATCAAAACAGCCTATACATCTACACTACAAATGGAGCATAGCTTAGATCTACCTTCCCACCCAAACCAATAGGAAAAATGAGGGTCCAGACAAGTTTCCAAAGACATTAAAACACGGTCCAAACCCTAGCTTCCATCTAAACAGATGGACTGTAATATACATAAATAAGTATATTACTATTATTATTAATCAATTAACAATTAGGTCAACTAGTATTAATGGTCAAAGGTCACCTCTTTACAAGGTCCGACCATTCAAAGGTTAGCTTCCATATATAATATAAGCCCATCAATGTAATAAATTATCAATTCAACAATAAATATATATTATAAATTATGATAATAATGTAAGGATGAACCCTTACAAGTGGTGTCAAATCTTTGACTCAATAATTGTTGTGCATTCATCTTGGCATTCATCCTCTCTCCGTCTTCTTCCACTGTACATTTCGACTCCTCCATTACTCGATGCTCACCCACGCTCCCTCAAATATCCACTCATCCATCAACACTCCCATCCTCTCATCTTCCCCATATCAATCCATTCCGTTTTGGGATCCCTCCTTCCTACATCCACTTGCTTACTCCCTATACACCATAACTCCACTCGATCCATGTGCCCTCTTCTTCCCCACTCATCTAGTGAAACCCTCCACCTTTCTCCCATCCCATCTCTATCTCCTTGTGTGCCATCTTTTCCATCACCCACCAACGCTCCCATTCCTTCATGCTCAACCTCTTTCCTCCAACAACCGCGTGCCTCCTCTTCCCATCGCAAACATTCTCTCACTGCATTCTCCCATTGTCTAGCCCAATATCCCAATTGCCAACAAACATATTCAGCCATCACCCACCCTCTCCACCGTTCCCTCATCCCATCGCAACCACTATGTTTCCCCTTGCTACTCTACTCTTCTTCCCCACTCATCTAATGAAACCCTCCACCTTTCTCCCATCCCATCTCTATCTCCTTACGTGCCAACTTTTCCATCACCCACTAGTGCTGCCATTCCTTCATGCTCAACCTCTTTCCTCCAACAACAGCGTGCCTCCTCTTCCCATCGCGAACATTCTCTCACTGCATTCTCCCATTCTCTAGCCCAATATCCCAATTGCCAACAAACATATTCTACCATCACCCACCCTCTCCACCATTCCCTCATCCCATTGCAACCACTATGTTTCCCCTTGCTACTCTATGCAGAAACCCACTATTCCCAATGACCTCCATTGTGATGCACTCTATGCATTGGCCCTCTTTTCTCCTCATTGTTGTAGTCTCCCACACCGTCGCTCCAACCTGTCATGCACTCCTATGAGCTCTCATACCTAACACTCCTATGTACACCTCCACAACCCATCCCCACATCTCCATGCTACCCCCTTCCACATTTACATTATTCCACATCTTCTTCCATCGCCCACCCTCACCACGTCCACACTTGCCACCTTCTCCCTTCACGCTTTTCTCCATTGGGTGCTTCGTTACCCTCGCTTACTTGCACCCCTTCCCTGCTAATTATTGTGTTTTCCCTTGCATCCCTGTCGCTTCTTAATGCCCAACCCACTCCTTGGACTCCTTGCACCTACTCATGTGCTGCGCATGTTCACCTCCCAATAACCCATGCACCAATCTTTCATGCTTCATCCCTGCTCTCATCTCCTCTCTGACCTCCCTTCCACTTACTCCATTTCACCCCCCCAAGCAACCATTCTCCTACACGCTCCATTTCCATTGGTGGTGAGTGCGCTTCTTTGAGCGCCACCCTCCACTTCACCTTCTTCGCCATTCCACTCATGTGGCGCCCCACTCCACGTAAACCCCACACAAAAAAAACAAAATTTAATCATATATATATATATNATAATTATTATTTTAATATTTAATTGTTGAAAAAATGCTATATATTAAATTATAAAAATAAGATTATTATTATTGTTAATTATTATTAGAATAAAATAATTTGAAGGCTTTGTGTAAGACAAAATGGTCTTCAATGAAGGTGTTTTTGGGTTTTGCAAACACGATAAACCAACTCAAGAAGTTCGAAATGACTTTAAATGTGATATTAAAGAAATAAAACCCACATATCTTCAAGCGAAGATATCAGATATAGATGTGGCAGCGCAAGTTCTTCATGAAGACATAAAAGAATTAATTGAAGAAACAAAAAAAATGATAATACAACGACAAGAAGAATCTGTTGTGATTTTCAAGTGATCAGGCCAAATAGAATTGGCATCTGCATCAACGCTCATGTCATAAGAAAGGACTCCCATCATAAAGGAACAAGCTATGTTGACTTTGAAGTTCTCAGATCAAGCAACGTTGGGGTCTACATCAACAATCATGAAAAAATAAGCGACTACTACTAGAAAAGAAGATGTTATGACTTCTGAGTGCTCGGTCCAAATAGAGTTGGCATATATATCAACACTCGTGTCCAAAGAAGGGACTCCTATCATAAAGGAACAAGCTATGTTGACTCCCAAGTTCTCAGATCAAGCAGGGTTGGGGTCTGCATCGAGACTCATGACAAAAGAAGGGACTATGAGTAGAAAATAAGATGTTATGACTTCCAAGTTCTTGGGACAAATAGAGTTGGCATCTGTATCAACACTCAAGTTAGAAGAAGGAACTCCTATCATAGAATAAAAAGCTATCTTTCCTCCCAATTTCTCAGGTGAAGCAAGGATGGAATCTGCATCGGCACTCATAACAAAATAAGGGGATACAAACAGAAAAGAAGAATATGTTACGACTTCTGAGTTCTCAGGTCAACAAGTGTTCGGAGCTACACCCTTGACAAATGAAGTAACTATGACTCTCAAGTTACAATATTAAGAGGAAAAAAGGACTACTGCAACTCCTACGTATTCATGTAGGGATGAAAATAAAATCTCTACTACCCCCAAGAAGGAAAGGAATCCTAGACGATTGACTTCTTATACCCCTCACAAAATATCTATACCACCTGACAACAAGTGGGATGACAAAATTCATCCCAACTACAAACCTCAAAATGTGATACTTAGTAAAAAGTTTGCATGCCTACCAAAAGTTTGTTGTGGCCTCTTACAAGGTAGGGAAGCAAGGAACATTTATTCGCCAATTCTAGAACAAGGACTTGTTACGAAAGATGATAAAAAGAATACTAAAATAGAAGAAACATATGTCAGATATATGAAAGATCAAAATGATATTGAAAATCACAATGTCAATATCAATTGTAAAGAAAATGGCGTTGTCATAGAAGTTAATGAAGTTAATAAATTCAATGTTAACAACAATTATGGGAGAATTGAAATTATATGCAATGATGAAAAAGCAGTGTTAAAGACCACCTTAATCATGATAACGTAGAATAACATAACCTAGAGGATGGTGCAACAAATGATGAGATGAAAATTCTATTATTAGTCACAATTCAAGATGTTCTAGAATTTTAGAAGGTTCCCTAAAAACAAATAAAGACAAGCTTGTCAGACAAGGAAGTAAGTACATTATTAGTAATTGCCACTACATATAAGAAAACCATATCAAAGCATGTGGAAAAATAAAAAATCTACTTCAAAATAGAAGGTCAAAAGAACACCACAGGATTAGAATCTCAGAAGAATACTCCATATAGTTGTTATCCGTTCATCTACACAATCATATGCAAGGAAATATTTGAATGGAAATGCGACCAAATATTTCAAGAACTACTAAACCGTGGCACCATTATACGTGGCAAGAACTCCAATTGCATCACGCTCATAAGAAGATTCTTGGAAAAAAAATTTCAAAGTAGGATTACTTGTAATATACCTAAATAATAATATTACTATTATTATTATTTAATTAATAATTAGGTCAACTAGTATTAATGGTCAAAGGACACTTGTTTACAAGGTCCGACCATTCATAAGTTAGCTTCCATATATAATGCAATCCCGTCAATGCAATAAATTATCAATTCAATAAAAATTAAATATATATTATCAATTATGATAATAATGTAAGGATGAACCCTTACATGGATAGTGGAAATGTAGCCACATATCAGTGTGATGGACCTGGTTGCACTGTCAACTCGCAGTCAGATCACGCATTTAATTCCAAAGTCAACCAACGACAAAACATAATAATTCTTGACAACATATTCTTTAAAATAGAAATAATTGCATTAATACATTGTGTTATAATACCAAGAGCCTTCACATCATTGAACCATGGAATGTAATTCCTATTGTTTTATTTTGCCAAGAAACATATACCTTTATTACATTGTATCCATGGTGTAAAGACATATGCCAAACCATATATTATTGAAATACAGGTTTAAACCAAAATGCCAAGAAATATAACCAATCATGGGTCATATGGTATATCATATCATAATCACAAACCATATAGTTTCTTGTTTCCAAAACATAATCTTTTAAACCTTCACAACTTTATTAATGTAAGAAAAGGTCACTGTATTGTGGCACCATATGCCTTACAAACCCTAAGAATCTTACGCTTAAAGGGGATGTCACAACCCACCATAGCTTAGACTATGGCAAGGCCTAAGGCCTTTTCATTATCACTTAACCAACGTAATACATAAGGGTTGGGGTCAAGACTATGGATAGTCTCCCCACACCTTAGGCTAGTTAAATCCCTCATAAAAAGTAAACAATGAAGAGCAGGTAAAATAAAAAACATCGCCTATGTGGACATGGTTGGAGGTTCCGAAAGGATCTAGCTACTATCACAATCAGTAGAACGAGTCATAAACAAACAAGATAAAAATATTAAAACTTACTGAAGTAAATAGTGAGAAATACGCTAAGTAAGTGAGGAAGTAATGCATGCAAATCAAGAGAAATATGCTAAGTAAGTAAGTAATGAATGTAATTTTTATTTTACGATTTTTAGGTGTGTTACAAATTATTAGTTCATTTATGTCCTGCTTTAGTAGGCATATGATGGTAAAGTGATTTATAATTATCCTAATATTTTATAGAATAACTTGATTGTCGACAAGTTGTTACTACAGAGAATGGGATCAAATGGTGGAAATGAAGGAATAAGACTAATTCCATGAAGGAAATATGGTGAAATCATTTTAAAATATGTACATATTGTATAAGGTTGTGTTAGTTTTATCATCATAAGTAATAAATATGTCTAACATTGTTTCCTTCTGAGCAATCAGATTAGGATACTTGTATTCCATCTCCTACGATTTGCGCCTAGAAGAATGGGTACATTATAACGATACTGGTTATGGAGCATCTTATACGTAATTTAAGAACATGGTTAATAAGTAATTGTCATTGAATCATTAAAGGGACCATCACGTGACTAATATAATGCATGTGTCTTATTTACGATTATAGTGTCGAGGGTTAGGAAATACCTATATGAATGAATACTAAGAACCTTCTAATGCATATGTATTTTTTATTTTATTTGGAGGTTTGAACAATGTATCAAGGACATACATGAATACACATTTATGGGATTCATTAGAATACGTGTGTGAGCACTAGAGTAGATCATGCATCGTAAAATAATTATATGCTTTTGTACATACATTGTAAATTTAAGAGACATTATGGTGTTTGGGTTAAGTGAGAGTTAATAACTCAAATTTTGTCTAATATTTAAAGAACTCAATTGTAAAGATATCTATGAAAGATGTACCATACATACATACATACATACATACACACACACACACACACATATATATATATATAGGGAGTGAAGGGTGTCCATTTATGTGGAAGTATTGAACCACTATTGATTAAACATTAGTAGTCTCGAGTACATGTTGTGTAGGAATGATTATACTTGTAACTTATTCATATGTTCATAGGACTACATCATTGTAATATAATTATTAGGCTTGAATTGAGGTCAAATAATAAAGGAGACTAACATAATTGTTGTGCTTGAATGATTCAATTTAAAATTTTATACTGTCTACCCAAGATTCTAATGATGGTAAGTGTGTTTGTTACATATGGTATCAGAGATCATGTTACAACACTTGGACCTTTATGGGATGAGCAGAAAGGTACAAATTGGGTGAACCAAGAATTGATTTGTTGCAGATAACATAAATCAATATGATAAGTATCGCTAAAGGTTTCCTTCATGCGTGTTGAGTCAATTATAATTTTTATGGTGAACGGTAAGTGTATATATATACCTAAGATTACTGTTTTTTAATTTTACTCATTGAAGCCAAAGTGATTGTTTGAATGTAAATTGAATCAAGATTCTATAGAAAAGAAAACATTACTAATTATGTCTCTTTCTCCTTATTTTGCTACATGATGAATGTGTCATGGATTTTGAAAATATTCATATAGTAGGAGATGCAATGATGACAATGAACTACCCTTGTAGCTTTTAATAGAAGTAATTGATGGCTCCAAACTTCCTTCCATAAAAATTATGGATGGATAGTGATTATACTCAAGCCAAATTGATAATTACGTCATGTTAAAATGAGATAAGTATCCTTTTGTGATTTTGAGTAGAGAAAAATTATTGTTGGAAAATTATTGATGACATTAAGAAAAGAGGGTCTTTGAAAGATGCCCAATGCATAGGATCCTTGCAATAAATTGTTACAAACTATTAAAGAGTGTACATATCTTTTTAGAATTTGCAGAGAATAGTTTAGATGCCAAATAAACCCATACAAGCGAAAAACCCGTAGAAGAAGGATGTATATATTGTGGCAACATTAAATTATGTAAAAGTATATTACTAGTGGAAAAGATGATGATTCTTTATTAATCTTATGACCTATTTTGATGTTCCAAAGTAACCATTAATGATATTTCTGGACAAAATTTGAGGTGTCCTACTACAGGGAAAGTGTGTGCCATTAAAGAAATATATTCTTCCATAATGCATGGAAAGGATTGTGTTAATATAAGGGTATGTATTTACTAGATATGTCAACATACATCGAACAATAATTAATAGGATTTGTGATACATTTTAAGTATATTTTTAAAGTTTTATTGGGCAAATAACTTCTCCTTAAAATGCTCAGCAATAACACTACCATTTTCACATGCTACTCTAATTCCTACATGATAAAGACCTTGCTAGTTTTAGGGATACATTGAAAAACATCGTAAATGATTTTGATAGAAGATTGCAATGTATGCATTGAAAAGTTAGATCAATAAATGTATGACAACATAATATATCAATCTAAATTAAATCATAAACTTCCTCTAGTGTGTGTTATTGGTAATAAAGGAACTGTATTGGGAATGTAAGTGACTTGATGGAATATAGTTGTAATTGAGTAATTAGGAAACTTTGTGATGAATAACTAGAGTTGAATAACTTATCAATAAGTGGTAGGTTTAGTATTATAAACTTGGGCTAATTATATAATTATATCGATACTAAAAACAAAGTTTTCTATAACTACATATTTTGTTAGGAACTAATTTCTTATATAATGATTATGTTATGCAGGGTTATGCTAACAACTGGAATGTGTAGATCGTAGTGAGTTTTGGAAAACAACGAAATCATGAATGTTGATTGTTGTTGAACCAAAGAAGCTTGCTTAAAAGTGATACCAAGATACTGATCATCTAGTAATTGGTAGAATAATATGATCAACTTTGAATGAGGTAATTATATTTCTCTTAAAACCTTAGTTAAATATTTGCTAAAGTTAATATGCATAGTAAATATTGTTGGGAATCAAGATGGATGATGCCAATGGGTCACTATGTCAGACACATATGTTTTTCCTATGTTGTAGAAAATATGCACATGTATAAAAGTCTATTATATATGAACTAGAATCATTATGTTTGCAAGTTATAATATGGCTCAATATAAGTCATCCTAGGATCATTCATATTGAAATCCTTGATAGATCAGAAAAATAATATTTTAAAATATTGATGCTATACAAATCAATGATATAATATTGTGATTTATAACTTGTGGAATAGTTTCAAGCACCAATACTTGGTGATGGCAATGATACTAAGAGCCATGTCGAGAACCAAGGAATCACAACTGCAAGAAATCAAATGATACAAGAGATATATTGTACATATAAAGTTGGTTTGTATGAAAAAATGAATAAGAAATAAAGTTGTACATATGTTACATGTTTACGCCTTGACCAACTAGAAACCAATATGCATTTTTTGGGATGCTTACGTGTAAGAAATCTGGTTAGGATTCTTTGTGCACACATTCACACCGTAATAGGAATGTCATAGGAGTAGGGGCTCTCTGAAGAGAATAAGCTCCAGGTATTATGGTATCTGAGAAAGGAAGCGCTTGATCTTGGTAAAACACCATGATAATCGCATATAGGAGATATGTTTGAATCTTGGATATAACTAAAGAAGGGTATCATCCTTGTGTTGGGTGGATGTTTGAATAATCAACCCATAGTTACCTACATTAGACATTAATTTAGTCATTTTTTTCTTATTACCTCGTTTCCTAGATTCTATTCTATGCTAGTTGCCTTCTACATGTCCTAGAAGTCAACAAATGCTAAAACCGAGTCCTAGAGCACTTGGGAAACATCCTAGAAACCCAATTTAGAATGTCTACTTTATTCCATATTCTGTAAAGTGCATATCTGCTTTTTTCTGAAAAGTTGCCTTCTTTTATAGCTGATTTAAGGCAAAAGGAAAAGCTATACTAGGTGTAGTTTCCTTGTTTTTTTCCCACATCATCCTCCCTCATTTTCTCTGAATAAAAGAATGTATGAGTTTTGTTTCCCTCCCTCTTTAGCTTTCCCACTTGACTTATCAAATCCATGAGCATTTACCTAGATTTGGAAACTGCTTTATGCACCTGTGGGGGATTTGACTAGTTTTGGTAAGACTGTTTTTTTACTATTTCGAATGGCATCCTTATGCATTCAAACCTATAATGTAATTATATATTACATAATAATATTACTTCATAAGGTTCTATATTGTACACTTACTCAATACATATTAGTGTTACGCTCCAATTTCAGTCTCCTTTGGTGTTAATTTTGCATGTTTGATTAGCAATTTTGTGAGTGTAATTGTTCTATCTCTTGGGTTCAATTTCCACATGGTATTAGAGGCTTTGTGTATCAATTCATATCCTTCCTTATTGCTATTGTAGGTTCGACATCTTGACTGGGAGCACATTCTGCTAACTGGAGGGAACATTTTCTAAGCTATGGACCAATCTCAGATGATCATCTTAACTCCAATCAATTTATTTTAGTGGAAAGCTGACATGGAGATATTGTTGAGAGAGAAAGGTCTCTACACGGTGACTATTGAAACTAAGGCAAATCCGAATGCAGCTGCAAAGAAAATTAAATGGCACAACAAGAGGGATGAGGCCTATGGTCTTTTGTGTTTGAGCATCACAAGATACCTCCTCTTCCATCTTGATGGATTGACATCACCTAATGAAGTGTGGGAGAAGATTGAATATCTTTTTGGAAAGACAAATGAGATGAGAGGACATCAAATTTGAGAATGAGTTGATCTCCTTGAGTCCCAGTAGCTTCGAATCATTGCAACTCTACTTTTCCATGTTTAAGGCCCTTGTTTTGCAGTTGAAATAATGTGGGATCGAAAAGAACGAAGAGATACTAGTATTGGCCATACTCTATAAGCTTGACCTTGACTGGTCAGTGTTTGTTTCGACCTTCCATGGCACCAAGTTGACAACTAGATCCTGGAAGATGCCCAAGCTTGCAAATTTCATGGAATCCCTCACACATGATCAAGATAAGTTGGTGATCATGGGCACCATCAAACCTTCCAAAGACCAAGATTTGGTTGTTAGAGACTCAAGGGTGGATACAAAAAGCAAGAAAAAAGCTAAAAATCCACCTGAGGAAAAGAGAGACAAGTCTAAGTCTCAAGAGGAGCCGTAATGTTCCAAGAAGAACTCCCAGCAGAAGCATTAGAGAAAATTTCAACTGAAAATGGGCCTCCTAAAAAAAATTAATAAAATAATATTTATTAATTTTGGAGGAAGAAAATAAAAAAACTACATTTTCTTTGTATTTTTTACATATCTACCCGTGTTTTTACTCAAATTTAGATCGGCAAAGCTTGTTGGATGCATAATTCATGAGAAATTGAATTCCTCATCCAACGAGTACCCACTTGACATACTTTTCACGGACCCTACTACCTCAAAAACAATAAATACTTGAAAAAATGTGATGATGATGTCATCATCACATTTTAAACATATTTCTTGTTTTTGGGGTAGCGATATCTATCAAAAGTATGCCAAGTGGGTACTCGTTGGATGCTGAATTCAATTCCCCATCCAACGAGCTCTCCTGATAAAAATTTAAGTAAAAACACGAGGATATATGTTGAAAATACAAACAAAAAAGTAGTTTTTTTATGATACATATTCCCAAATTTATGTTAAAAAAGTGTTTAAGACATATACAGTATTTTAAATTTAAATAAATTTCATTGGCTAACACATAATGACATGTAATTTGAATTAGAGTTAAAAGGCCCTTTTTGAGTTGAAATTTTTGCTAATGAAGAACAAAGGAGAAATGAGCAAGTGCGGATACTACAATAAGGGCTATCAGCCTGAGAGCTCTTGTATGAAGAAGCAAATTGACATGTTGACACAGCTCCTAAAGAAGAATAACATCACCCTTCCTGATTTATTAAAGAAGAGGGAAGGAGGATAAAATTCAGAGGATAGAGAGAGAGTACATACCTTGGTTGCTGGGACATCAAGCCCACCTAGCTTCATCATAGACTCTGGAGTTTATAGACATATGGTTTTAACAAAAGAGACATTCTCCTCTCTTGACATGTCGAAAGGTCCACCAATAGTTTTGGGACATGACTCTCTCACTGACTGTTTGGGGAAGGGTAGTATTTATCTTGACCATGGTAGTTTCAATAATGTGTTGTATGTTCCAGCTCTTGCCTCTAATCTCTTGTCAGTGTATTAGATGACTCATATTGGGTCTCTAGAGAACATCATCTTCTTCCGTGATGATGTTGCAATCACTGACATTTCTAATGGTAAAGTCATAGCAAGAGGTGTTGTTGAGCACACTTCGAAGGTATACAAGTTTTCCCATTTTGCACCTTACTCAAACCCCTCTACTTTTCTTATTCATGCTAATGAAGCAAGCAATATTTGGCCATCTTAACTACAAGCATCTTTCTCATTTGAGTAGAAAATAAATGGTCATAGGGTTACCAAAGATCAAGTTTTCTAAGGGATTCTCTCAAGGTTGTATCCTAGGAAAACACCCAGAGCATAAGTATAAGAAAGCTAGTCATGAGAGAACCTCTACACCTCTTGGGATGATCCACAGTGACATTGCTGGTCCATTGCCTCATATTTCCATGAGTCAATCCAAATATGCATTGACCTTCATAGATGAATTTTCCAGGTATTGTTGGGTTCACTTCCTAAAGCATAAGTCCGATGTTTTTGACCTCTTCAAAGTCTTTAGAGCCTTGGTTGAAAACTAGTCTTGGAAGAAACTCAATATCCTCAAATCTGACAATGGTGGTGAGTATGTCAAGTATGAGTTGATTCAGTATTGTAAATATGCAGGTATTCAGATGTAGCATTTGATCCCTTACACACCACAACAAAATGGTGTTGCTGAGAGAAAGAACATATCACTGAGGGAGATGGCAACCTATATGATGGAGGCTTAGACTTTTCCATTAAATTTTTGGGCCTATGGAAATTTAACCCAAGTGATAGAACAATTACAGTAAAACAATTGCTAATCAAACATGCAAAATTAACACCAAAGGAGGCTGAAATTGGAGCATAACACTAATATGTATTCAATAAGTTTACAATAGCCAAACTTTTCAAGTAATAGGCTGCTGAAATATAAAATTACATCAGAGAATCGAATGCATAAAGATGCTATTTGAAATAGTAAAAAAGTAGGATTACTAAATCTAGTCAAATCCCCCATAGGTGCATAAAGCAGTTTCCAAATATATGAATATGCTCACAAATTTGCTAAGTCAAGTGCGAAAGCTAAAGAGGGATGGAAAGAAAACTCATACATGCTTTTATTTGGAGAAAATGAGGGAGGATGATGTGGGAAAAAACCAAGTCAACTACACCTAGTCTAGCTTTTCCTTTTGCGTTAAATCAAAATAAAACAAGACGACTTTTCAGAAAAAGAATATATGCACTTTGGAGGATCTGGAATAAAGCAGACATGCTAAATTGGGTTTCCAGGATGTTTCTCAAGTGCTGCATGACTCAGTTTTAGCATGTGTTGACTTCTAGGACTTGTAGAAGGAAACTAACATAGAATGGAATCTAGGAAACTAGGTAATAAGACAAAAATAATTAAATTAATGTCTAAGGTAGGTAACTATGGGTTGATTATTCTAACACTCCCCCTTAATCCTGAATTTATGAGTAAATATTAGAAAACTATAGGTCCTAGAAACAAGGCCCAGTCACCCTTTACATACTTCTTGTCCATACAACCAAGGAAAGAGGCAAAAACCCAGTGGGAAAATCCTCCCTTAAACATGGACAGGAAAAACGAATTTTGGAAATATTGTCATCAATCATGCTTGTCAGCATGATCAGCAATCCACAACAATGATTTGAGATTGCTGAAGGTCTTCTCACAAAAAACTTTGGTGAAGATGTCTGCTACTTGTTCTGAAGATGCACAGAAGAGTAGATCAATGGTGCTATCATGCACAAGTTGTCTGATGTAGTGCATATGGATATCAATGTGCTTGGTTCACTGTCTCTGAACTGGATCATTGCATATTCGAATGGTGCTCTGATGATCATAGTAGATAATAGTTGAAAACTCTGATTCGAAACCACATTCTCCAAGTATTCCCTGTAACCCATTAAAGGAAATTTGGGGTCTAAAATAGACCTTATAAGAAAAGAAACCAACAATAGATTTTTTGAGTTGGAATTAAAGAACCAATAGAATTTTAATAAAATGAGTCAACCATAATGGTTGAATTGACATATTTTTCATAAAATAAAACTACTTTTTTTGTTTGTATTTTCGACATATTTCCCTGTGTTTTCACTCAAATTCTAAGCAGGAGAGCTCATTGGATGCGAAAATTTAACTCCGCATCCAATGAGTACGCACAATGGATACTTTTGATAGACCCCGTTACCCAAAAAACAAGAAATATCTGAAAAAATGTGATGATTACATCATCATCACGTTTTTTTAGGTATTTATTATTTTTGGGGTAGTGAGGTCTGTCAAAATTATGTAGTGTGGGTACTCGTTGGATGCAGAATTAAATTCCACATCAAACGAGATCTCCCACTCAGAATTTGAGTAAAAACACACGGAAATATGTCGAAAATGCAGACAAAAAAGTAGTTTTTTTCATTCTTCCTCCAAAATTAATAACTATTATTTTATTATTTTAACTATTATTTTATTATTTTAACTATTTTTTTATTATTTTCCTTAGGAGGCCCATTTTAGAACTCATATTTCCTCTAACGATTGAGTTGCTGCATTTACAACTCCTCTATACTCTGCTTCTATAGATGAGAGTGTTATGGAACTCTGCTTCTTGCTTGACCAGATGATTGGTCCTTCTACAAGCATGAACACATACCATGATGTAGACTTTTGATTTGTGCTCTCACCTACCCAATCACTATCAGTAAACCCAATCAAATCAAGATCATATTTTGCTTTGTAGAAGATCCCATGAGTTCTTGTCCCTTGAACAAAGTTTAGGATCCTTTTGGCTTCTCTCCAGTGGATATCATGAGGTTGATCCATGTATATCGAAGTCACACTAATTTCATAACATAGATCAGGTCAAGTGTGTGTAAGATAAAGCAAACACCCAATCAACTGCCTATATAGTGTATTATTTACCATAGGAGAAGAACCTTCTTCTTCAATCTTAACTCCTGAAAGGAAAGGAGTCTTGCTTGGCTTGCAATATTTCATGTTGAAATTGTTCAGCAAATCCAAAGCATACCTCAAATGATGTACTTTTATTTTATGTTTGGATTGAGAAATTTCGAGACCTAAGAATTGGCTCAACTATCTCAAATCTGTCATAGAAAATGCATGGTTCATTGCATCTTTCAAGGAGGCGACTCTCTAACTTCAACTGCTACTAAAGGATCTTCTTGGAACTAAACACTTCTTTCAATGAAATATTTGTTAGTAGTCTAGTTGATCAGCTTGTACCCTTTTGAATCTTCATAATACTCAACAAATAGGAACTCTTGGCTTTGGGGCTGCAAATCCTTCCTCTTTTCAGTGGGAATTCTAGCCCAAGCCTTTGAGCCAAAAATCTTGAAATGGGTCACATCTGGCTTGTTCCCACTCCAAGATTCGAAAGGAGTCATACCATCAAGCTTCTTATGAGGCACCCTATTCTGAATGTAGGATGCACATCTGTGCATCGACCCAAAAATTTGGTGGCAAAGTCTTAGCCTCCATCATGCAGGTTGCCATCTCCTTCAGTGATCTGTTCTTTCTCTCAGCAACACCATTTTGTTGTGGTGTGTAAGGGATTGAATGCTGCATCTGAATACCTGCATCTTTACAATACTAAATGAACTTAGACTTGACATACTCACCACTGTTGTCATATCTGAGGATGTTGAGTTTCCTCCCAGACTGGTTTTCAACCAAGGCTCTAAAGACTTTGAAGAGGTAAAAAACATCAAAATTATGCTTTAGGAAGTGAACCTAACAACACTTGAAAAATTCATCTATGAAGGTTAGTTCATATTTGTCTTGACTCATTGACATATGAGGGAATGGACCAGTAATGTCACTATGGATCAGCTCAAAAGGTGCAAAGGTTCTCTCATGACTAGCTTTCTCATACTTGTGCTTTGGGTGTTTTCCTAGGATACAACCTTGACAGACTCCCTTAGAAAACTTGATATTTGGAAATCCTATGACCATATCGTTTTCACTCAAATAAAAAATATACTTGTCATTAATATGGCCAAATCTTTCATGCCAAATCTTTCTTTCTTCATTAGCATGAATCATAAGAGCAGAGGGGTTTGAGTAGGGTATAAAATGGGAAAACTTGCATACCTTTGAAGTGTGATCTACAACACCTTTTGCTATGACTTTACCATTCGAAATCTCAGTGATTTCAACATCATTAGGGGAGAATATAATCTTTTTTGGAGACCTAGTATGCTTCATCTGATACACTGAAAAGAGATTACAGGTAAGACTTGGAACATACAACACAATATTGAACTTACCATGGTCAAGATCAATCCTTCCCTTCCCTAAAATGTCAGTAAGAGAGTCATCTCTGGAAACTATTGGTGGACCTTTCGACATGTCAAGAGAGTAGAATGTATATTTTGTCAAAACCATATGTCTAGAAACTCCAGAGTATATGATGAAGTTAGGTGAGCTTGATGTGCCAGCAACCAAGGCATGTACTCTCTCTCTGTCCTCTAAATTTGATCCTCCTTCCCTCTTCTTTGAGAAACCAGGAAGGGAGATGTTATTTTTCTCTAGGAGTTGGGGAAACATGTCAATTTGTTTCTTCATACAAGATCTCTCAGGGTGATAGCCCTTACTGCCATATGCACACTTGCTCATTTCTCCTTTGTCCTTCTTCTTCTAGTAGTTCTTCTTGGAACCTTGGGGCTCCTCTTGAGACTTATTCTTGTCTCTCTTTTGCTCAGGTGGATTTTTAGATTTTTTCTCTCTTTTTGAATCCACCCTTAAATATCTAGAAACTAAAGCTTGGTATTTGGAAGGTTTGATGGTGCCCATCATCACCAACTTATATTGCTCTTGTTTGAGGGATTCCATGAACTCTGCAAGCTTAAGCATCTTCCAGGCTCGAGCTGTCAACTTGGTGGCATGGAAGGTAAAAAAAAACACTGAATAGTCAGGACCAAGCTTAGAGAGTATGGCCAAAACTAGTTTCTCTTCCTTCTTTTCGATCGCACACTATTTCAACTGCAAAAAAAGGGCCTTAAACTTTGAGATGTAGAGTTGCAATGATTCGAACCTACTGGGACTTAAGGAGATCAACTCATTCTCGATTTGATGTCCTCTCATCTCATATGTCTTTCCAAAAAGATATTCTAGATTCTACCACACTTCATTAGGTGATGTCAATACATCAATATGGAAGAGAAGGTCTCTTTAAATGCTCAAACACAAAATACCATAGGCCTCATCCCTCATGTTGTGCCATTTAATTTTTTCTACAACTGCATTAGCTCAGAAGGGCATAGTTTCTGCTTACTGAAGGGCATCGTTTCTGAGCTCTTGCTCAGTTTCCATAGTCACCCTGTAGAGACATTTTTCTTTTAACAATATCTACATCTCAGCTTTCCACTCAAATAAATTGAATGGAGTCAAGATGATCTTCTGAGATTGGTCCATAACTCAAAAACTATGCCCTTCAGTAGGCAGAATGCGCTCTTAGTCAAGATGTCGAACCTGCAATATAAATAAGGAAGGAGAGAAATAAATATACAAAGGCTATAATACCATGTGGAAATTGAACCCAATAAATAGAAAAATTACACTCACAAAATTTCTAATCAAACATGCAAAATTCACACCAAAGGAGATTGAAATTGAAGCATAACACTAATCTGTATTCAATAAGTGTACCGTAGGAAACCTTGTGAAGTAATAGGCTAATGAAATATATAATTACATGAGAGAATCAAATGCATAAATATTCAATTTGAAATAGTAAAAAGTAGGCTTACTAAATCTAGTCAAATCCCCCATAGGTGCATAAAGCAGTTTCCAAATCTATGAAGATGCTCACGAATTTGCTAAGTCAAGTGGGAAAGCTAAAGAGGGATGGAAATACAACTCATACATGATTTTATTTGGAGAAAAGGAGGGAGGATGATGTGGGTAAAATAAAATTCAACTACACCTAGTCTAGCTTTTCCTTTTTCCTTAAATCAGAATAAAACAAGGCAACTTTTCAGAAAAAATAGATATGCGCTTTGGAGGATCTGGAATAAAGCAGACATGCTAAATTGGGTTTCATTAGAGGAAATTTGGGGTGTAAAATAGGACTTATAAGAAAACGCACCAACAATAAGTTCTTGTGAGTTGGAATTCAAGAACCAATAGAATTCCAATAAAATGAGTCAACTATAATGGTCGAATTGACATATTTGTCATAAAAGATTAATGGCTTTCTCTTGTCACTGAGTTTTATTCGATGCAAGTATTATCCTAATGTGTATTTGAAGTTGATTCATGGTTCTTTGATGAATGTTGTTTTGAGTCTAGATGATCTATTGATTACAGGAAGTTCAAAGAAAGATATTTTCTCCTTGAAGGGTGCAATGAACCATGCATTTTCTATGACAGATTTTGGATTGTTGAGCCAATTATTGGGTCTTGAATTTGCTCAATCCCAACATGGAATCAAAGTACATCACTCCAAGTATGCTTCAAATTTTCTCATCAATTTCAACATGAAATATTGAAGTCCAAGTAATACTCCGTCCCTTTTTGGAGTTAAACTTGAAGAAGCAGGTTATTCTCCTATGGTAAATAATACACTCTATAGGAAGTTGATTGTGTGTTTTATTTATATTAGACACACTCGACCTGATTTATCTTATGCAGTTAGTGTGGCTTTGAGATACATGGATCAGCCTCATGAGATTCACTGGAGGGCAGCCAAAAGGATCCTAAACTTTGTTCAAGGAACAAGAACTCATGGATCTTCTACCAAGCAAAATATGATATTGATTTGATTAGGTTTAGTGACAGTGATTGGGAAAATGACAACACAGATTGAAATTCTACATCAAAATATATGTTCATGCTTGCAGAAGGGCCAATAAACTGGTCAAGAAAGAAGCAAAGTGCCATAGCATTCTCATCTACAAAAGAAAAGTATAGAGGAGTTGTAAATGCAACAACTCAATGTTTGTGGTTGCAGGGGATACTTGGAGAATGTGGCTTCGAATCAGATTTTTCCACTATTATCTACTGTGATAATCAGAGCACCATTCAAATCCGCAATGATCCAATTTAGAGATAGTGAACCAAGCACACTGAGATCCATATGCACTACATCAGATAGCTTGTGCATGATGGTACCATTGATATACTCTTCTGTGGATCTTCAGAACAAGTACCAAACATATTCACCAAAGTTTTTTTTTTTTGTGAGAAGACATTCATAAATATCAAATCACTGTTGGGCATTGATGATCATGCTGTAAAGCATGAATGATGACAATATTTCCAATTTTTTTTCCATGTTTAAGGGAGGATTTTTCCATTGGGTTTGTTCCTCTTTCCTTGGTTGTATGGACAAGAAGTATGTAAAAGGTGACTAATCTTTGCTGCTAGGACCTATAGTTTTCTGATATTTACACATAAATCCTAGGATTAAGGGGGGGTGTTAGAATAATCAACCCATAGTTACCTATATTAGACATTAAGTTAGTCATTTTTGTCTTATTACCTAGTTTCCTAGATTCCATTCTGTGCTAGTTTCCTTATACATGTACTAGAAGTCAACACATGCTAAAAATGAGTCATGGAGCACTTGGGAAATATCGTAGAAACCCAATTTAGCATGCCTACTTTATTCCATATTCTCTAAAGTGCATATCTGCTTTTTCTGAAAAGCTGCCTTGCTTTATAACTGATTTAAGTCAAAAGGAAAAGCTACACTAGGTGTAGTTTCCTTGTTTTATGCCCACATCATCCTCCCTCCTTTTCTCCAAATAAAAGGATGTATGAGTTTTCTTTCCATCCCTATTTATCTTTCCCACTTGACTTATCAAATTCGTGAGCATCTACCTAGATTTGGAAACTGCTTTATGCACCTATGGTGGATTTGACTAGTTTTGGTAAGCCTGCTTTTTGACTATTTCAAATGGCATCCTTATGCATTCAAAACTCTCATGTAACTATATATTACAACATGCTATTACTTCATAAGGTTGGATATTGTACACTTACTCAATACATATTAGTGTTATGCTCTAATTTCAGTCTCCTTTGGTGTTAATTTTGCATGTTTGATTAGCAATTTTGTGAGTGTAATTGTTCTATCTCTTGGGTTCAATTTCCACAGTAGATTGGATCACTACTTAGAGTACTGATAGCACTTGGAGTGTTTTATTAGATGGAGTACATCTAAGGAAGAAACCAGAAATATGCTTACAAAGAATAATATTGATAAAAGGTATATGTGTTGTAAGTAATTTCATTTATATGTGTTAATATGCTTACCTATTGGCAGCTAGAATAAATAGGACTACCAATCGTTGTAAATCGTCAAATTAAATAGTGTGGAATTTTTGCATATGTTGATAATGTATGTTTATATTTTTGGGTGGTTATCTATTAATCTAAAGATTAAGTTATGTATATCAAGTCGACAATTACAATGAAGAATGACAATTCAAAATTTTAAGTAAAACAATTTTTACTTATACATTCTTTTGTTAAAAATAGAGGTGTTTGTCCTAGGTCTGTTAACTATTTACCCTAGGCCTATCTTTTTACCTTAGAATTTTTATCGCTTGATTGTTTTTTTCATTTTCCTAAGGTTTGGATTGTTTTGATTTAATTTCAAAATGTTTTGTGCATTTACAAATATTTTTTTAAACCTAAGCTCCTATACATTAATTAAAGTCTTTTCATATTTGCAAATTTAGGATTTAATAATATTTTTCCTATGTTTAACATAAGCTGGCAGCACATTTCATTATTCAAATGCATGCATCCTGCCATCTTTCCAAAGTTAAGTTATATGCAAGGTTATTAAAAAATAATGAAGCTGCTAAAGGCATTGGAAGGTTCAATAGCAACAACTTGCCTTCTAGGAGTTCCTTTGGGGCACAATTCAGCTTTTCTTCAAGGCCCTAAATTTGCTCCTCCTCGCATCCAAGAAGCTATTTGGTGTGGAAGTACAAGATCTTCTACTAAGAAAGAGAAATAATTGAAAGACCCCAGAGTATTGTTAGATGTTGGAGATGTTCTGATTCAAAAAATGCAAGATTGTTGAATTAAGGATGAGAGATCAATGAAAACAATCAGTGACTCTATAAAAGATGTGATGGAGGAGACTCCATTTCATTAATTGGTTTTAGGTGGTGATCATTTAATGTCCTACCGAGTTGTGTGGGCTATTACAGAGAACCATTGAGGGGCTAATGATATTCTTCATTTAAATGCTCATCTTGATATTTATCATTATTTTGAAGGAAAGAAATATTCACATGCTTCTTCATTTGCATGAATTATGTGGTGATGTCCAATGGCATGGAAGAATTGTGGATGACAAATGACAAGCAAGAGGAACCCAATGAGTCTTGAATTCAAGTGCAAGGATACATGTGTTGTGTTGTGGATTGATAATGCACATACTCCATTATGGGTCAAATCAATGTTAACCATACGGGAGTCCACAATGAAGGTTCTAGAGGAGTAGAAGGGAGGTCGATCTTCAGTAGGGTCTCAAGGATCATTATATTTACAAAATATTCATTTTTGACGAGAGCCGTTTTGAATTTAATATGGGCATCTGAATTTGTTGGGAAGGTAGATTTACTGGTGATTGTGATACCTTGTATAATCTGAACAATTTGCGCTTTGTCTTTAAAAGTGTTCATTTTCCCATCATTTTGGTGGTATGCATGAATTTGTCTTGTCATTTTATATAAAAATTCTTGCATGGGATAATGGGTATTCATTTTCCCCCTCTTCTCGGGGCTTTCTTAGGGATGGAAATGGGAAAAATATTTTAGTTAAAATTCATGCTACTTGAAACTCAAAATTTACATTAGTTAGGAGAAGATGCAACACAAGATCTGAACAAAAATGATACATTTATGTCTTAGGTTGCTTGGCTACAGAAGCAAGAGTTTATGAAAAGGATGAGCCAAATATATACTTTAAGGTTATTGTTAACACACTAAATTTTCTTCCGAGGATATGTCCATTTTTTCCAAACAAGTGGTTGTAAACATAAATGCTCCATCTATGGATGTTTCCAAACACGCAGTTGTAAATGAGAATACTTCATCTCCTATTGTTTCTCAATCAAAAGTTAAAAATGGGGTTAACAATCCCCATTCAAGTCTTCTAGTTCAGGAAAAAAGAATCAAGAGGATGCCGTTATCATACAAAATCGATGGGAAGATTTCTTGAATAACCCAGATGATTTGTGGGATAATAGGAGAAACCCAGTGTTTTACAAGAAAAGAGATTTCAAGTTCTACCCAGCCTGGGTTTATTTGCTTCTGTCATTGGTTATATCATAGGTTTTGCGCCAAATCCTTAGAGATGTTTTTCAACATTTTTTGTTGTTATTCACAATCCATCAAATGTCTTTAGGCTTCTTTCGCTTTATATCTACTATGGGAGGCAATCGAATAGTGGCTAACAATTTCAGTTTGTTTTCCCTCTTAATCATATTCGTGATCAGAGGATTCATCATATCCAAAGATGATATTAAAGGATGGTGGATATCGGGTTAGTGGATTTCTCCTCTCAGGTATGCTCAAAATGGAAGTGCAGTAAATGAGTTCTTGGTAACCATATGGAAAAATCCAGCAGATAACATTGGCATTGTAGTGTTGGAGAAGGGAAATGAGCTCATTTCTATTGCTTCAATCAGGATTCATGGACGACGTTTTGCAGAGATGCCTCTTATTGGAACTTCTTGTTGATATCGTCACTAGGGAATGTGCCGATTGAGGAGATGTTAATGCCCCTTGAAGTGGGAAAGTTTATATTCTCAACAATACTTGAACTCGTAAAAACCTGGACAAAGGCCTCTGGTTTTAAGACTCTAAAATATTCTGATAAATAGGCAAAGAAAAATGTTAACATGATGACATTTTTGGGTACCTCATTATTGCATAAATCCATATTCAAACCAGAAATAAAAACATCCAATCAAGGAGAACAGGTTGACAAGGTCACATGCACCAAGGGAAATGTATTTTGTAGTCAAGAAAGACTAGTGATATGTGTTCTCAAGTGCATCTAGACAGTGTTGAAGTGTCATTGATGGATAAGGCATGGAATGAACCTATACATGGTGTTCATAATGGCATAATTAATATTAATACAATATCAGATACTGCATCTCCTTAGCTATTTCCCAAGGCATAAGATTGGAAATGCAATGAAGATTTAATTAGAACATTGATAGCAGAGAAGGAGAGAACCATAGTTTTTATAAAGGGTAGTGATTTTGATTTTGAACCACATGGAGACAACCGAGAAGTTTGGATGTAGCGAGAAGTCATGATCTGAGGCAGCTAGAAAACTTTGACATGATTACTAGCTTAGTTTAAATTTGGCATTTGTCAACCTTAGTTAGAGTAGATTTTTTTAGTTATGCACTTTTCTATATTTAGAAGTCAAGACTTTAAAAGGTGGATCTTCACAAACAAACTAAGTTAAGTTAAGTTATGTGCAGGGTTATTAAAAAATAATAAATTTGTTCAAGGTATTGGGAGGTTCAATAGAAACAAGCTTCCTTGTAGGAGTTCCTTTGGGGCACAATTAATCTTTACTTCAAGGAGCTGCATTTTATCCTCCTCGCATCCGAGAAGCTATTTGGTATGGTAGTAAAAACTATGGTACCGAGAAAGGGAAAGAATTGAAAGACCCTAGAGTATTGTCAGATGCTGAAGATGTTCCAATTCAAGAAATGAGAGATTGTGGAATTGAATATGAGAGATTAGTGAAAACACCTAGTGACTCTGTAAAAATTGTGATGGAGGATCCTCCATTTCGTCCATTGGTTTTAGGTGGTGATCATTAAATAGCCTACCCAGTTGTGTGGCCTGTTACAGAGCACCTTGGAGGGCTTATAGATATTCTTCATTTAGATTCTCATCTTGATATGCATCATCTTTTGAAGGAAACATGTATTCACATGCTTCTTTATTTGCACTAATTATACAGTGATTTCCAATGGCATGGTAGAATTGTCGATGACAATTGACAAGCAAGAGGAACCCAATGAGTCCTGAGTTCAAGTGTAAGGATACATGTGTTGCATTATGGATTGATAATGTACATACCCCATTATGAGTCAAATCGATGTTAACCATATGGGATTCCATAATGAAGGTTCCATAGGAGTAGAAGGGAGGCTGATCTTCTATAGGTTCTCAAGGATCATCATATTTACAAAATATTCGTTTCTCACAACAATTGTTCTGAAATTCATATGGGAATCTGGATTTGCTAGGCAGGTATAATTACTTGTGACTGTGATACCTTGCATAATCTAAGCAATTTGCACGTTGTCTTTAAAAGTGATGATTTTCCCATCATTTTAGTGGTATGCATGAATTCATCTTGCTATATGATATTAAAATATGGTGGATATGGGGTTACTGGATTTCTTCTCTCATGTATGCTCAAAATGGAATTGCAGTAAATGAGTTCTTGGCAACCAAATGGAAAAATCGAGCGCATAACATTGGAATTGTAGTGTTGGAGAAGGGAAATGAGCTAATTTATGTTCCTTCAATAAAAATTCATCAACAATGTTTTGCAGAGAGGCCACTTATCAGAAATTCTTATCGATATCATTGCCAGGGGATGTTCCAATTGAGGATATGTTAATGTCACTTGAAGTGGAAAAATTAATATTATCATCAATACTTGAACTGTTAGAAACCTGGATGAAGGCCTCTGGTTTTAAGCCTCTCAAAGATTCTGATAAAGAGGGAATGAAAAATATTAACATGTTGACGTTTCTGGGTACCTCATTGTTGCAGAAATCCACATTCAAATTGGAAATAAAAAATTCCAATCAAAGAGAACAGGTGGACAAGGTCACATGCACCAAGGAAAATGTCTTTTATAGTCAAGAAAGAATAGTGATATGTGTTATCAAGTGTATACATATAGTATTGAAGTTTCATTGCTGGATAAGGCATGGAATGAACCTGTACATGGTGTTCATAATGGCATAACTGATATTAATTCAATATCAAATACTACATCTCCCTAGTCGTTTCCCAAGGGAGAATATTGGAACTGTAATGAAGATTCAAACAGAACACTGATAGTAGAGGAGGATAGAACCAGAAGTTTTTTAAAGGGTAGAGATTTGGATGATTAGGCACATGGAGATAGAAGAGAAGTTTGTATGTAGCCAGAAGTCATAATCTGAGGTAGCTAGAAAAATTTGATATTATGACTAGCTTAGTTTAAATTTGACATTTTTCAAACTTAGTTAGACTAGATTTTTTTCAGTTATATACTTTTTTATATTTAGAAGTCAAGACCTTAAAAGGTGTATCTACACAAACCAAATTTTGATCTCACCTTTTCCTATATATTTTGTAATATTTTGATAAACAAAGGTGGGACACATGAGGGTCGTGATATGCTTGGAGCTTGTACAGTCCTTTTATGCTTATCTATGTACGAAATTCTTTGTTTAATGAATGACTTAATATCTATTTGGAGCTATGTTTTGAAATTATATTGTGTGAATATTATTTGGTTGTGTTTGAACCCTTGTTTACATTGTTGTTTATATAGATATTTTCTATGTATATACTATGTCTGCAAGTGGATATTGATCCTTACATGATGTTGCAATGTTATTTCAAGTACCTGTACTTTTACATATGTTGCAATGATAAACTATTTGTTAATTGCTTGTGTATATATGCTTCGAAACCTATCTCATGGATTGAAAATTGTACTATCATTCATTCCGCAAAATATTGTCTTTATACATTTATTATCTAATGTCTTCAGATTATTATGTCTATGTACTTAGTCTTTACACTCTTGACTTCTATATTGTTATCCACAAAACCACAAACTTTTAGTCTTTGATTTTTGAGGTGCCTAAACACTGCTACCCAATAGTCTAGTTAGCACAATTTAGGATAAACAAGAGGTATGTATGGTTATGGTGATATTTCAGTAGACCTCATTTTATTGTGTAGAGAACAGGTTAAAGGCCAACAAAGTTGGAGGATATCACAAAGGATGTGAAAGCAAGCAATGAGAGCCGAAATAAGGAATGACAACAAAATTTCGATGAACATGAAACACCGAGGAAGGTGATAATTCTAAGGGGGAAAGGATGTAACATCCCCTTACTACCTCGACTTGAAGTACAAAATGTAATTAGATGACATTGTAAGAACTGATTCTAACTTCACATAAATTGTGGATGCAATTAATAGGGTTAGGAGGATGAAAGATTGGCACAACTAAGGAACGATTGGGGACAAATAAACTAGGGGAAGGTAAAAAACAAATGAATCCTTGGGAATCTAGTAAAAATAACCTAGCATAATCATAGTTTCAATGACATACCAAAAAGAAATCAATTAAATATTTTCACCTTGGACTTAAATGTCATTAATCATAAATTTGACACTAATAAAATTGTTGTGAGATATGCGTTTATCAAAATAATTAGAGATAACATATAGAAATTTATCTATGTTGAATAAAAATTATAAATGTTAACAGGAACTTTACATAGTTGATTTAAATTAAAAAATTGTAAATATACTTTGATTGATTAAACTTTCTTTAAAGGTGAAAATTCTTTTGTTAATTGTGATGGTCGAAACCTTCCAAGTTGAGTTTTGATAAAAGACATTACACCTAGTTATAATGGATAAACACTAGACCCCTATGTTCATAGAATTATGTTAAATTTATACTCTAAAAAGGGCCTCCATAGGGGTTGATCACATAACCTCCCTTACAATACTCTAGCGCCTTAACCACTTGGGCTAGGACAAGACTAAATGCTTAGTAACCCTATGGATATTGGATTATCTAAAGGAATTTTTTCAAAGGTGAGACAAATTTTAATATAATTAAGTTGAAGCATGAGAAGAATGAGGTCACCTCCACCTCATAACAACCTAATTGAAGGTAAGGAAAATATTATGTATAAACATGTATAAGTATATTTTAAAATGAATTTCATTATTATATGTATGTATGTATGTATGTATATAAGCCAATCCTAGAGATACTTGAGTATATTTAAGTGGGAATGGCATCATGATGGTCGAATGATACATAGGTAATCTAAGCATTAATATTTAATGAAAATTTTCATGTGATTTCCCCTTGGAGAGAATCGTGGGAGTTGTGTGCCTGTTGGAAAAGAAACGTGTACGATATTTTTGCCTCTTTTCACTTTGGAAACCAAAAGGATTTTTTATTTAAAAATTTTATGATTCTCTGAAGGGAGAGGGAAAATATTTTGGGGAAAAAAACTGATTTCCTCTTCAGGAAATAAAAACATTGGGATCTGGAAGAAACAAAATCCATTCAAGGGATTCTATCGAGAACGTGATCTGTTAACTTGTTCGGGAAGAGGTCTGTGGAGTGATACGATATGTGTTTTACTATATCTACTTTTTGGACTTGTTGTATATGTTTAAAATTACATGAATTTGATTTTTGAATAGCTCTATATAGTTATATATAATTTGCGTCCCCTGCGATGATGGGAAAATAGACCATTTCCTTCATTTTATTTGTAAACGGATTTGTATATATATTTTTAGATCGGGATACCTGTGATAATGGGTAAACAGACATTGTCTGCGTTTGAGTTTATAATCATACCGTTGCTGGAATTTAATTGTTGAACGAATCTCTATATTAATATGTAGATCGTGATCCCTATGATAATGGGTAAAGAAATTTTCCCTCATTTTAGTTTTGAACATATATGTATATTTTAATTAGATTGCAATCCTTGCGATAATGGGTAAACAAACCATTTCCTACGTTTGATTGTTCAACGAATCTTTATTGTAATGTCCCCAAAAATTGAAAAAGAAAATTATTAGGCTAGTCAAAACTACTTATGATGGACATTAATTGAACTTTGCTGAATGTGTCATACTCTGATTGTACTGTTGTATTGTCGTCAACTGTTCATATGTCTTGCTTCCATATTTCTCGATGTGGTTATTAATATGTTACTTACAATGTTGTGATGTTAATTACTATTTGTACTATGGTTAAGCATTGATGTGTAAGTTACTTATTTGATTATGTACTTCATTGTTTATTAACATGTGCTTACTGTCATATACATGATTCTAACTTAACTTTGTTAATGGATAAAGGGGTGGAGTGGCGGGACTAGTTTCCCTTGTAACTACCTGAGAGGTAACCATTTCTACTTGTCACAACGGGCTTAGTTAGTTCTGTCAAACTAATGCATTCTTGTCTTGTTTTTGTGCAGGTGCACTTCACAATGGGAAACTTGTTTAAAAATAATAACAAGAAGTGCTGATCATTTTGGTCATTGTCACTCGCATTTACAACTCTATCCTAGTGACATTCACTGTGTAATGTCCCCAAAAATTGAAAATAAATATTTTTTTTATTAGGCTAGTAAATACTACCTATACGGAACATTATTTGACTTGTAGAAATATAACATACACTACATGTACCACTGTTTACTCATAAGATGTTCTTATGTTCTATCCTTTTTACTTTCAATCATTATTATTAATGTATTTTACTCACGATGTCGTACTGCTATTTATTACTTAGATCTTATGGTTATATATTTGTCGCATAGGTGTCATTACTTGATTTAAATTCTTCATCCTTCCTGCATAGTCCTACTTGTTATTTATAATATCCTAACTTAAATTTGTTTGTGGAAACAAAGTGGGTGGAGTGGTGGGACTCATTCTCCCATGACGGTTTGAGAGGTAAAGATGTTTACTTGTTTGCAGGATTACTTAGTTCTCTGAACTAAGGCACCTATATTATTTCATATGCAGTTCATACTTTGCGACGGGGTCTTGTTTAAAGAGTACTGATTTTATTGATCCTAAAGGAACTACTGCTAGTTGTTACAGTTCCTTCCGACTCAGATTTATAATGTGGTAAGTGCTATCTTCGTCAATTTACCTATCACAGCTAAGTTTCCTATGTACTACTTATACTTCATTATGGTTTATATTTTGTTGTTTACATCTTAGTATTTTTTTACGTTCTACGTTTATTTTATTAAACTATTGACACATCCTATGTTTTTCTTAATTACAGGTTATGTTCTTGGCCTAAAAAACTAGACCGTTGATAATTATAAATTTTAATTACTAACATGGCATATTTTATATGCCATGTTTACTAAGCATTAAGCTTAGGGAAGCGCATTGTATTAATGCTTCAAGCCTATGGTTTATATGTTATGTATATCTTTTATGCCTTGTTTCTTGAACCTTGGACTAGCGTATGCTATACATGGACTATGTACCAAACATAACCTTGCTATATAATAAACCTTGTAATATGATTTGGGGTGGTGACATATCATATGGTTGAACCGATTTGCATGGTAGTGGATACTATCGTTTGGCAATGATACCAAACTATGGAAAAGTGGGTTCTTGGCTTTGATATTGGGAACCAGCTGGTGCCATTAATGCACCTTGGTTTTCATGTCATCCCAAAATTATGCTTGGATCATGATGGACTTGTTGTTTAGTTTTATCATTTCGGTTTTGGTCTTGGCTCTACACAAGGGAAATGGAGGCGACCTATAGATTTGGAAGGTAAGCTTTGATTTTGGTTTCTTTTCTGCTATTTCATGTTGTTTTGAATCTTCTATCATTGCAATACTTCTAGCTTATGGTTTCACTGGGTAGTTGCAAGTGGCGAGGTATGGTGAAGAGAAGATTGGCTCAAGCTCTGTCATTGGTTTGGCTGTGAGCGAAGTGCAAGGTAATCCTTGCAAAAAAGCTTACACTTTTTGTCTCTCAGCATGTACGCATTTTGTTTCATGATTTGGTTTTGGGGTTCTCTGTGGGGTTTGAATTCGCCTTCGGGCTTGTAATGAACAGACTTGGGTTTTTAAATTAATAGTGTGGTGTTTTGGCCATGGAGCAAACTTGCGTTCTCACAGGATCTGTGTATTTAATTTGAGGTTATGTAAATCATAAATGGATTTGGCGGTTTTGAGCCATGGGCTACACCATTGCTTGCAATGGTGCCATAGCCCATTAGCATGCCTGTGTGTACTTGACTGCGGTGATTGAATTACTGTGCATAATGTAAATTCTCTGTGTTTATGAAGTGGCCATGGTTATTATGCTTATTGTGTGTGTGGATTGAATTTATGCTGTGTTAATGGATTATTATGATGGTTTACAAACTAGCATATGCCTTCGTTTATGGTATTTGTGTTGAGTATTTATATTTGGCTATAATGTTTGACAGCGTGGGGTAAATGCCATGCCGTATATGGATTGAGCCTTTCCCTTAGTGACTATGATAGCTACAATGTATTTCATTACTTCTTATACTTTGTTGGTTAGCTTGTGGGGTAAAATCATTAACATAGTTACTTTGTTGATTATATCCATACTGTGTACTTTTATTTGGTAAGCCATGGCTTGGGTGAATGCTGCACAGCTTCAGATGGTTGTTTTACTATTATGATTATGTTAGTTGGAATTAATGTGGATTATATGTGATTCAAGGGTGCAAACCCTCGATGGCCTTTGCTGTTGTGGTTATACTGTTAAGAGAGACTCTGTGTAATTTAGATTTTAAGAATGAGGTCGTGCTTATAGATAGGCCTCACAACTTGGGCTTTTATTTTAATAGAGTTGATTTTATTTAATGTATCCCACATACTCTATTGTATATCATGGCCTTGGTAAACAATACCCATAGGGTTTGAATCTTGTTCATGGATACTTGTTATAAGCTGTATTTTGATTCATAGAAGAGGGTTGGGCTTGTATGCCCATAGGATTTGATTCTTGTTCCCATTGTAATACTTGGGTTTGTAATACGATTTCGATATGGTTTATACATGAAACGATTATTGTGTGTGATATAGTTTTTAATTCGTTATATGGAATGTATGTTGAGTTATATGCATTTTGTTAATGTTTATGTAGAAATGATATGGTTGTTTGATTGAGGCCTATGACTTGGGTTTGAGTACCCATAGGGGTCTAAGTCGTGACCTTCGTTTATAATTACAGAGTTCTCTATAATTTGTTTTTAAATGTTTAGGTTATATGTGATTTTTTATGGGCGAATTAGTGTAGGAACAGAGATGAAATCAAGGACCAAAGGAATGGTCACGATACCTCTTGATTATTTATTTATGGTGATGTTATTAATGGAATGATTTAGTAATTAGCAGATATTTAATGTACATACCTTGAAAGGTCTTTAATGGTTTATTTCTCTTGTATTTAAATGTAGAATAATTTATAGATAGCCTTCAGATTTGTTGATGGATTGTGTCATTATATGTTTATATATATATATATATATATATATATATATATATAATAGTTCAGTTTGTAGATAGTACCTTAGGTTATCTAGTTTGTAAGTTTATAGCTATATGTATTTAAAACTTATTTCTAAGNTCTACAACATGTTTGTACTGACAAATGGAATATGTTAGTAGAGTAAGCAAGATTAAAATTACATCTATATACTAATCGGAAACAAAACCTATTTTTCATTAAACATAGTTTAAGTCATGAAGATAAATACAGAAACTAACTTATTTGCACAAACCGAGGTGAATACAACATGAGGTGTAATTTGCATCCTAGGGTTACAATTTAAGAAATGTAAACCCTAGATGATATAGACAGAACAATCATTTCTATGTTTAGAAATACAATATGAACCTTTAACTAAAGTAGCTAGAATCTATGCTATAAATGAACTTGGAATACTAAGAATTCATACCTGTAATTTTTTGAATCTCCTTTAATGGCTGAACTTGCACACTTTAAATAACCAACATTAACAAATTAAGATAGATATGACCTCTGTTTTGATGACCAAATCACTTGGTAACTACCACGTTCCACCCAACTATGACCCATAACCATTCCTGGTTTTAATCTGGATCCCCTCGAGCTGGACTCCAGTATGGAAGTAGCTTAGAGATCCTAAGGTAGGGTTTCCTATCTCACATATCAGATCTAGATCATTTCTCCTTTTTCCTTCCAGGAAAATGTTCTCCAAGAATTTACTTGAGAGCAAACAGGAACAAAAATGACTCCTCTAATGATAGATCAGAATCCCAAGCCTTTCCTTAGCTTGAGTCTTTATAGACAGACTTTTCAGTCAAAGGGACAGTTAAATCAATAAAGCTTGGTTTCTTGATTTAACCCTTTTCAATTACTTTGGGTAATTATTAATATTTTAACTTAGAAACTTTATTCTAATTCCTAATTAGACTTTTTAGGTTTTTGGACTATTTATTATCTTTACATAATAAATAATAATGGATGGAGCTTTTTCATTCTTTCTTTCATCATTAATATTATAAATATATTTGAGTCTTTATACATATCATGTATAAAGTACATAATAATATAACACTTCTTAACATTTTTCTTTGGGAATCATATACCATGATCCCTAGAATTAATGACACGTCTTCATTAAGGTCAAGTAGGTAGATGTTTTAGTCCTACTAGGCTAGGAAATTCTAAACATCCTTGCATGTTTCATTTACCTCGTATAACATGGTATCTCTTCAGTACTTGATGAGAATACATAAATTCAAAATTTCATCTAATCAGTTATAAATAAGTATGATGAGATCAATATTTTTCCTCGAGTCATTTTCACTCAGAAGTTATTAAATTATTTTCAGTAACCCCTAGCACTTACCAGAGCTCATACTCAACACTTTAACATGGAGTTACAATTCAATGTGATTCCAGAGCTCCTCGCTCAACACTAATGCTAGGATGTACTCACATGATACACCTAGGGATATGATGGCCAAATATCCAATGCTCCAGAGGTTATGCTCAAAATCAACATGGAAGGCTCGAGGGATTATGCCTGGAACACTTCCAATTAAGAAGGAATAAAAATTGAAATAAGACTCGTGCCCCCCCAAAACTCCTAAAGCTGGATCCAGCAAGGTTGTTCATGCACCTGCACATGCCAACAAAGATATTGAAAATTAAAAAGTACCTCATGAAGCTACTCCTGCTCATCAAATATATGCATTTGAAAGAAGAATGAGAACTCCAATATGGAACCAAAGCTTCAGGTATGAAAGTAGGTTTAATGGATATTGTTATTCTTGTAATGGATTTGGTAACAGGGCTATGGATTTCACATTCAAAGGAAGGAAAAATACTGGAATTCAAAGTGATCAAATAATATGTTGGACATGTTGCTGCTAGATGTCATATGTTAAGATGCTTTACCTATGGTGGTGTTGGCCATAAAGCCCAAGTATGTGCAATTCCAAGAATACAATCAATGAGAATATTCACATACCTATCAACAAGTAAAGTCAATGAATATTGGAAGAAGAATGACATAAGAAGTTTTGAAGGCCAAAGGATAAATGATATCATCCAAGAACGCTCTAAGGTATGGGCAACGAAAATATTATTATAGATATAAATGAAGTGGATGAGAAGTGCACAAAGGGAGATGACTGCCATATGGAAACCCAAACTTGAGTTTTGTCAAAGACCTAAGCAATCCTTGAGTTCATGGAGCTTGGAGGATGAACTCATAAGAAATTATTGGTTTCTCCAAGCATAGTAACATGTCCAAGGATCGTGGTCATAAATACCATTGTGATAGGGGGAGAAAAAATGATCTCATGTGATCATATGAACTCTCTCTAATTGAAGCAAATGAAGTGAAGTGGCATGATGATGTTTAAAGGGATTTCCTTAATGCATGTTTACCCTTATGATAACTACAACATTCTTAATGTGTAAAAATGAATTATTCTAGATTTGGATATAATTAACAAGAATAACCTAAAAAACACTTATTTTTGGTACCTAATTATGTGACTTATATACAGCTGGTTATCAAGCCTTTTATCAAGAAAACTCTTGGGGATCATATGAAGACTTCGGTTAGGTCCCGAATACCATATAAATTATAATGAAGCTCAGATAGTGAGTGCAACATTGACTCCATTACTTAACAACAGACTATGCTATCACTTGGCATGATATACCTTGAACCAGACTGAAAGAATGTTTGCATATGAGTGTAAGTGCATACGTGATAGGTGGATTCGATCACAAACTTAGATTAACACTAGTGGAGTGTATATGAATCAAGAATGAAGCATTGGTGGAAGACATACTAACCAAGGTTGGATGAAGACAGATCCAAATCAATGATGTAAGGAGTATTCAAGAGACATGTATAGAAAACAAGAAGTAAAAGTCTATAGGAAGCAGTGACCATGACATAGAATAAATAATTAGCAGTATAAATAATGAAGTGAAGGGGTCATCCTTTCGATATGCACCATGAAGAACATAGTATGAAAAATATTGTGAGAACACGTAGTAACAATTAGAAGCCTGTTACTGATTTACAAGACAGATATGAAAGTGTCCTTAAGGAGCATGTTAGGACAAGGTTATTTATGGTGGATCTTGCAGACCTTATTTAGGTAAAAGAAAGTGAAGCTCCTCATATATTAAAGGAAGTGAAGAGTTCGGAAGTGTATGATGCAACATGAGGGCTACTATGACATAGAAGTACCAAGGAAAATTTGAAAGCAATATTAACAATATTCTATAACATATTGTTAAGAAAATTTGGAAATCAGACAAAGCTGATACATCGAAGGTTAAATTGAAAAATTGTAGAGAAGAGTGCATCTACAACAAATCTTGAAAAGATTCTTGTTAGTGTAAATAGACCAAAATCAAAGCTAAGCTTAGTTAAAGGGGGAGCTTGTAATGTTTAAAATAACTACATCTCCATACTTGATATGGAGAGAAGCTAGCAATACATTCATGATGAGGGATGATGATATGTCATCATTACATATCTTAAGTTTTCGAACAAACTGTAGTGAATTTTGTGACAAGAAAAGGTGTAGATCAAATAATTTCTATTGAAGGGACTGAATGCTGAATAGTATGACTAAGAATTAACGATCTCTGATTAAGACAAGAAGATGAGTGAATTGTGATTGAGAGAAGACTAATGAATTCATTTTGAAGGCAAATATTGATCGAGTTTAAAACTATGTTTGGAGAACAGTTATCCATCTATGCATTTCCTTATAAGCATGAACAATATAGATCCATGACCATTAGCATGTGAGCAGTAGATTGGCATGAGTAGGAGATCAATACTTAAACACTTGGTTGTACTAGCTTGATGACATCATGATGGGGATTTTATTAATGCCTAAATTACATTGGAAATACTTTGAAATGGTTAAACTGAAGACCCTTTGAAGATTTGATATCTTATATTGACATGACTAGTGACAGTTAATGACACATAACAACAATGACATTTCCATTAACAATTTCATGAGTAAGATTGAACAACATTTTCACTTGATGACAAGTCACAAGACAATGACCAATTTGTTTTTGATGATGACTATTTGACTGTGAATTGATAAGGCAATGAAAATATCTTTAAGTTGACAAGTCCGATTGACAATTGATGATAACAACAGTGAACAACAATAGTATGATTTGGTCTGAAATGAGGCCTGAAATTTGTAGGTCAATTGTGGCAGCTGCAAGAGTAGTTTTATATTTTTTTACAGGCACACTCAGCAACTAAAACTCTAAAATTTAGGAATGTAGAGTCCACTGAGGTAGCAACTGTGAACTGAACCATATATTTGTGAAGTTTTTATGTCTGATTTTCTGCAGCAGAAGTAAAGTCTTTTTCTCTCTGATTTTTGGGACTGTTGTGAAGTGCTCTAATATTTTCAGGTATGTAATTAGACTAGGAAAGCCGCAGTAAACAGTGAAGATGACAATTGTTTAGCTCTATTTTTGGGTAACACTAAGGCATCAATTTGGAGTATAGTGTGGGGAAGAATAGGTAGCATGAAAGAAAACTCCAATTTTGTGAAGCAACAACTATTTGCCAATAACCTTGATGTATTAGTTGCAGCATAAGATAAATGAAGTTCAGTGATATGATATATGAACAAGAATATTTTGTTGATGATTTGACTTAAACAATATTATGGCAGAGTTGATGAGAATGGGGACTAGTTGATGATTTGTATATACCACTGAAGACAAGCAGTGACATAATGGCATAAATACAAGTGACTTGATAGATGATAGGTTTTGGATTTGCTAATGAATAAAATGAGGTGTTGATGATTTGAATGACAAAATGATGATGGTGTGTTTAGTTGCTGACAATGATGATGTGTAATTGATGGGATGCATATGTGCTGACAACATAATCATGGTTAGCCTATGGATAGACTGAGACATGTTTATAGAAAGAAGGATGATGTTGACATATCTATGATGATATAATTATGGGCCGAATGAGGATGATGTGATTGTGATGATGTAATGTGGAAAATATGTACTTGTATTACAAGCTAGGACTTGTATCCCTTTCTTAGTAGGATATAAGAAAAACTAGGAAGGGTCCTAGATAAGGAGTTGGCTCTCTTTATTTAGGTAGGTGTTGAATTGCCTTATGGTTGTAGCCGTTTGAAATACCAAAAGATTACAATATTATATCTTCTGTCTCCTCTGTAATGTGTTGATGATTCTGTATTTAACTTGATGAATGATTAATGATATAGGTTATTGATGAATATGATAATGAATTAAATTTTTGAATGAAGATATGAGATTTTGATTGAAGATGAAATTAGGACTAAGTATAGGCTCACCGATTCACCCCCCCCTCTCAGTGAGCCATTGTGTCTACCACTCGGTTGTTGAAATTATGAACAAAGAAGACAAAATCAAACAACGGTTAAGCATCAAGTCAATCTTCAATTCGTTTTAGTTGGCAGTAAATCGAAAACCCCAAATCAAACCAGAAACCCTTGAATCTACAAAGTCAAACATTGATCCAAAAATATAGAAGATCAACAGTCCAAATAAAATGTGCAACGAGATCAATGGTTCGCAGAAGTTACAAAATATGGATTATGGAATGTGGGTTTTCCACACTCTGGGATCCTCCTGCGGAAGGAAGAAGGAGGGAAGGTGGAAAACATTAAAATGACAAGGTATAAGGTTATGTTCTGCACTTTGGAATCCTCCTACTGAAGGAAAAAGAAGAAAATAGTCAAAAATTCCAAGTTAAAAGTGTGTTTTCTGCACCCCAGAATCTGCCTGCAGAAGACAGAAGGTGGGAGGTAGAAAATGGGAAAAAGTTTAAGGGAAAACATTGTCTTTCTGATCCCCAAGATTCTCCCATGGAAGGTGGAAGGCAGAATGTGGCTAAATAATTCCATCAAAAGTCATGTTTCTGATTCCTGAGTTCCACGGGAGAAGGAGAAAATACGAAAGGAGGAAGGAATAATGTGGTTGAATAATTCCATCAAAAGTTATGTTTCTAATTCCCGAGTTCCACAGCGAAAGGCGGAACGAGGTAAGTTGTTAAATGATTTCGTCAAATGTTGAGTTTTTGAATTTCGAGGTTCGTAGTGGAAGGAGGAAAGGAAGAAGTTGGAGGATGGAAATTCAAAGGACAAGGTGGTCATTTCAAGGAGTTTCTAATTCATGAAGTCTACAGCAGAACGTGGAAGGGTAGAATGTGGAACATAGAATTGGAATTTTGGAATGGTTCTTGCGGAAGAGCAGTAACTTAGATTTTTGGGTTTTTGTTTAGAAATATATTCTTTTTGGAAAAGGGTTCTAATATTTTAAGGAGATGATGATCATTTCATATGGCCAGGGTTATTTTTTAAACTCTCTATTTGTTTGTAATTCCTCATAAAAATTGGGTATTTTATTAATATGTCTGAAGATATATGGTTATAGAATTCTTTTTATGTTTAAAATTTGAGGTACGATACATATGATATCAGATCACAGTTTTAGCACTAGGCCTGAATAGGCTCAACACACTACTATTTTAGAAAACAACAAACTAACTCATGTTAATTTTTTTTTTAAATGCTCTTATACCCAGCAAAGAGAAGTACAAATATATTTTGAAGGAAATATGGAAGATGTGGGAATGTATGAAGAAGAGGAATGTCACCCATAACAACCTTTAAATAATGAAGAGGGTAATCTAATGGATGGAGAGTTTTAAGTAGATCTAAATGAAATTCAAGACAATAAATCTGAATTAAAAAAAACTATGGATGAACTAAGGTCTAAATTAAGAAAGGTTAAGGAAGATAATGAGTGAATTCTAAAAGACCAAGAAGAATTGAACACTATCTTGTTAGCAAAACTCCATAATGAAAAAAAAGATAAAAATGAGGATTTTGATCAGGAATTGCCCAAAATTGCCTAGTACAATAAACGTAAGTGTAGGAAGCTCAAAATTTCCATACATAACCCTGACACTTAAAGTGAAAAGTTAGTTAAACATCATAGAAAATATCAAGAGTCAATCGAAAGCAGTGAGGAAAATAAAAAGAAGAAAAAATACAGACCCTATCTCTGGGGATTTCAAGAAAATTAAACCACCCATGTTTAATGTGGAAATCGAGAAGCGAGAGGAGGCAGAGGAATGGCTATCTAGAATAAAAAATTACTTCCAAATTTATAATTACTGAGATCAGTTGAAAGCAAAAATGGCCATTTATGATCTGACCAGAAAGAAAGATATATGGCGGCAAGACATAAAGAAAGTTAAGGGTATAAAAGAAAGGAATACAACCTGGAAAACTTGTAAGAAAAATTTTACAAGAAAATATTTATACGAACATTTTTAAGAAGAAAAATCCAGGGAGTTTTATGAACTGAGGTAGGGGCCGTGATAATGAAATAACTATGTAGTAAGTTCTTAACCTTACTTTGCTACATCCCCTACATAATTGATGATAATTCCAAGATACATCAGTTGCTTAGCTTCTTGCCTCTCATGTTTAAACAACAGAATTAATATGGCAATCAAAAGACACTAGAGGAAGCGATGAGGAAGGCCAACTTTGGTTATGACCAAAATGAGAATAAAAGAGAAAGTATACCAGCTTGGAAAAATCAAAGGCCAAACAATTTTTCTTCTAAAAGAAAACAAAATAGGTTCCATAAAAACATGGGAAATAATCATAGAGGGTATCAAGGTAACAATTACAAATATTTTAAACCTCAATAATCCGTGGTACCCTCAACTGTGCCTAATAAAAACCCAGCACAAAATAAATCTTAAAATGTTGGGAGTGTGGAGAGCCACGCTACTTTAAAGACCGTCCATCAAGGAAACAAAAGTTTAATGTTCATTCTATCCAAGAAAAAGTTACAGTTGGGGATATGGCCAGGAGCATGCCCACAATCTACAATGCATTGAAAAATTGACAAGTAGACAACTAGACTTCCATGGTCAAAATTGAAGGTATGATAAACAATCAACGCATCTAGATATTAAATGATCCAAGAACAAGCCATAGTTATATTTCACATAGAGTAGTTGATTTATGCAATTTGGTACTTGAAAATTTTGATAAGTCGTGGCTAGTACAGTTAGCAACAGGTACACAAACAAAGGTTACTAGTATTGTTAGAAATTGTAAGATAATGTTGAATAATTTCCTTACACATGTGAATTTAAATATATTTCCTTTAGGATCTTATGATCTATTAATAGGAATGGATTGGATTGAAGAGAATAAATTTTTGCAAAATTGTTTTGATAACACATTTACATGTATTGATAACAATGGAAATAATATAAAAGTGAATTGAATTCCTAGGAAGATAACCATCAGAGAAATATCTAGTCTGCAAATGAAGAGATCTGTAAGAAAAGGATATAAGGTGTTCATAGTGTACATAATGAATGATAAGGAAAACGATATGAAACCTAAATTGGAAGAAATATATGTTTTAAAGGAGTTCGAAAATATCTTTCTAGAAGAAGTCCCTGGACTTCCTCCAAAAATGGATATAGAATTCAAAATCGATCTGATACCAGGAGAGGTACCAGCATCGAAAGATCCATATCGAATGAACATAATCAAAATCACAGAACTAAAATAATAATTACAAGATCTAATCCCTAAAGAGTACTTTCGACCAATTGTGTCTCCCTGGGGAGCATCAGTCTTCTTTGTGAAAAAAAATACGACACACTAAGATTATGTATAGATTATAGGAAACAAATAAAATGACTATTAAGAACCGACACCCAGTTCCCCAGATAGATGATCTATTTGATCGATTATGTGGAGCAACTCTATTTTCAAAGATGGATTTAAGGTCAAGTTATCATCAAGTGCGAATAAAAGATGAAGGTAGCTTTAAAACAACATTCAGGACCCATTATGGTCACTATGAGTTTGTCGTAATTCGATTTGGGTTGAAAAATGCACCAGTTGTGTTCATGTTTTTAATGAACAACATCTTAAGTAACCATCTGGATAAATTTTTTGTTGTCTTTAGTGATGAAATATTAAGATACTCTAAGAATGAACAAGAATACGAAGAACATCTAAAAATAATTTCGCAAGTATTAAGAGAACAAGAACTTTATGAAAAGTTTAGTAAGTGTGAATTTTTCAAAGACGAGATCTTCAATATGTTGTACATGTAGTGTCCAAGGATGGAATCTCAGTCAACCTTGATAAGGTAAGGACCATCATGGAATGGCTGGTTCCTCTAAATGTATCTGACATCAGATCATTTATGGGAATTACTCAATACTACAGGAAGTTCATAGAAGGATTTTCTAATATTGCCTACCCCATAACTTCCTTACAAAAGAAAGGAAAAAGGTTTGAGTGGACTCAAAAGTGCGAAGAAATTTTTAAAAAATTAAAACACCTATTAACCAGTCCACTGCCTTGATCTTAAAAATTGTTGATCCATTCAAGGATTTCTTCGTATGTACCGATGCTTGCAATGAAGGATTAGGTGGATTTTTACTACAAGACAATTATGTTGTAGCTTATGAATCCAAAAAACTAAAGGATGATGAGAAGAATTATGCAACACATGATCTAGAACTTACTGTTATAATTCATTCCTTAAAAATGTGGCCACATTACTTAATTGGGAGAAATTTCTTACTTATGTCAGACAACATAAGCCTTAAATATTTGTTTGATCAACATAATTTGAACGCAAGACAAGCCAGATGGTTGTCCTTCCTAAGCGAGTATTACTTCAAAATAAAACATATAAAGGGAAAGCAAAATAAAGTAGCAAATTATTTAAGTCGTCATGCGAATTTACTATGTGAAAGTAGCAGCTATGAATCTGATCTGGGAAATCATATTTTAAGTACTGGAAATTCTGATGGTGAATATCATAATTTAAAAGAAAATAGTGTTAAAAATTAACAAGAACAAGTAAAAACATGCTTTATCCTAAACCAACAAGGACTATTGTTGTATAAAGACAGGCTATATATACCAAACATAAGAGAAATTAAATTGACAGTCATGGATGAACTACATAAAAGACCATACTCGGGGCATCAGAAAATGATTACCATGATAAAAAAAGACTTATTTTGGCCAAACATGAAAAAGGAAGTGGCAAAATACTTAACTCATTTCCTTGAATTTCAACAAGTTAGAGAAGAGCATCAACACCCCGCAGGGTTGTCCCAGCCACTACCCATTCCAGAATGGAAGTGGGAGACCATTAGTATGTATTTCACCACCAGATTTCCCAAGAATTTTAGACAACATGATTCCATCATGGTNATCAACATCCCGCAGGGTTGTACCAGCCACTACCCATTCCAGAATGGAAGTGGGAGACCATTAGTATGTATTTCACCACCAGATTTCCCAAGAATTTTAGACAACATGATTCCATCATGGTTGTGGTTGAAAAATTAAGCAAAGAAGCTCATTTAATACCTATAAAATATACCTACAAAGCTATTAATATTGCAGACATCTTCATGAAATAAATATTCAGGTTTCATGGCATAGCAAAGGTAATAGTATTGGATAGAGATGTGAAGTTTCCAAGTAACTTCTGGAAAGCCTTATTTAAAGGCTTGGGTACCCAGTTAAATTTCAGTATAGCATATCATCCACAAAGAGATGGGCAGACTGAAAGGGTAAACTAGGTTCTATAGAACATGCTAAGAATATATGTTATGGATAAACTAGGTAAGTGGGAAGACTACCTACACTTAGTTGAATTAGCTTATAGCAATAATTTCCAAGTTTTTGGAGGTATGAGTCTATTTGAAATTTTATATGGGCGTAAGTGTAATACTCCAATCTCATGGAGAAGCCCTACTGATAGATTAATATTAGGACCTTATTTATTAGAATATATGTCCGAACTAATTGTGAAACAGGTACAACAAAACTTTAAGGCTGCCCAAGACAGGTAGAAAAATTATGCTGACTGAAAAAGAACTCCTAGAGAGTTCCAAGTACAGTTATCATGTATACATAAAGGTAAAACCCAAGAAAATTACCTTGAGACTGGGCAAGTATAGTAAATTGGAACCTAGCTATTGTGGGACATTTGAAATTATAGCTAAAGTAGGGTCGGTTGCATACCAGTTTTCCCTACCACCCAATATTAAAGTACATAATGTGTTTCACGTTTATATATTGAAAAGATATTTTCATGATGTTTCTCATGTCATTGATTGAAATGTAATCCAGGTGGAACCCAAGGGAGAGTTCCAAGTGGGACTGGAGGAAATTCTCAACAGGAGGGAACTTTTACTTTGGAACCGTACCATCATACAAGTAAAGGTGCAATGGAAGCATCTTAGTTCAGAAGAATCTACTTGGGTGCTAGAAAGTAATATGTAGGAGGCATATCCAGAATTATTCCAAGAGACTGACATGGATGAAGAAAAAAAAAACTTATAACACTGAGGACAGTGTTATCTTTTAAGGGGAAGTGCATGTAATACCCCCTAAATTAATAATTATTATTTCTACTAGAAAATACTTTGATCATTATTTTATTATTCTTTCACAGGAAATTCAAGAATAGAACATTTTGTAATAAAAAATTCCTTATTAATAAAAGATGTTTAAGGGGAAAAAAAGTGGAAATAGATGTTAAAAGAGTGTTTGCTGACCCAGAAGAGGGAATTGACAAGTTGAAGAGACCATCGAGTGAGAACTCGAGATGCAGGAGGCATCGTTCCCAAAAATCAGGTTTGCACTCCTAGTTGAGTTTAACGAGGAGGAGGCTCATAAATGACCAAGTCTTAGGAAAAATACTATTTAATAGTATGTTCATAAGGAACAGGAGGCTAGCATTGGACAAGGATTAACATCTATGTAATGCAAGAGATGTTGCATTAATACATTTGATATTGTTGTTAAGCGAACAAGCTCGGGGGTTCTGGAAAAAGTAATTTGGTTGCTTTGGGAGTTGGTTGGGGGGAACAACTTATCTACTTTTGTTTTGTTAGCATTGGTGCCATGTTTCTACTATGTTTTCTTATGACTAATTCTAGTTATAGTAGGATGTGTATGTGAAATGTTTATTTACAGTTACATCTCTAGGAAGTAGGTTTATGAAATTTTGTAGAACAAATATCCTTGTTTCTCTAAAGTATATTAGAGTTGTACAATGTTATTACTGCATAGTGATTAATAACTCATTCTAATCATAGATTGGTAGAACTAGTTTTTGTTGATGTGGATAAAGTTTCGAATTCAATACTTGAATAATTTAGAACTTCTAGTTTTGTTTATAATGGATTGAATCCTCTGTTTCTTTTTAAAATGTATTGTGCATTCCTACATTTAATTGGGAATTATCTGTTCGTATCATTTCCACTCAACCTATTCATGCTTATTGAATGGGGACTAAATCTGTCGTATTGGTATAGTGTAGATCTGTATTACGCCTTTGTTATAGATTAAAATTATTTTGTTTTACTCAGAGGAAACCTTAAAAATTTGTTGTCTTATGGAAGAACAATAACTTAGATTTTTGAGGATTTTTTGGAAATCTATTCTTTTTGGAAAAGGGTTCTAATATATTAAGGAGATGATTACCATATCATATGGTGAGGGTTATGCTGTAAACTATCTATTTGTTTGTAATGCTTCATAACAATTAGGTATTTTATTAATATCTCAAAAGATATATGTTTATAGAATTTTTATTATGTTTGAAATTTGAGGTATGTTCTAGTAGTGAGCTCAAGGTTGTGAGTGTAGGGTTTAGTATTTATTTGACAAACACTTATGGAGCTTAGGTTGAGCTAGTTGTAGATGCTAGGAATCTTTTCATCACGTTCATAGGCCTAGGTTTATAGGCGAAGTCACTTGTAGAAAAATAGGTCCACATGCGTTAGTTCTAAATGAACTAAGTAAGCCCAGTAAGATATGACCCCTTACCTTTTCGAGTGAGTCAATAGGGAAAAATCATGCTACTCCACCCCTTTACATACAGAGGTAAGTCATCCTCTTCATCATAAATAAATAATAAATAGGCGTTGGGAAAAATATTGTATTGAATAGTTTACCTAATATTTAATTATCGACCGGGGTTTGTAATCTTGGAGTTGCTACAAAATATATGCGAAACCTTAAAAATTCCCGAAGTCCGCTGCGGAACGAAGAAAGGTGGAATGCGGAACGCAAAATTGGAACTGCAGAATGGTTCTTGTGGAAGAACAATAACTTAGCTTTTTGAGGATTTTTTGGAAATCTATTCTTTTTGGAAAAGGGTTCTAATATATTAAGGAGCTAATTACCATATCATATGGCCAGGGTTATGCTTTAAACTGTCTATTTGTTTGTAATGCCTCATAACAATTAGGTATTTGATTAATATGTCTAAAGATATATGTTTATATAATTTTTCTTATGTTTGAAATTTGAGGTATGTTCCAGTAGTGAGCTCAAGGTTGTGATTTTAGGGTTTAGTATTTATTTGACAAACACTTATGGAGCTTAGGTTGAGCTATTTGTAGATGCTAGGAATATTTTTCATCATGTTCAAAGGCCTAGGTTTATAGGAGAAGTCACATGTAGAAAAATAGGTCCACATGCGTTAGTTCTAAATTAACTAAGTAATCCCAGTAAGATATGACCCATTACCTTTTCGAGTGAGTCGATAGGGAAAAATCACGCTACTCCACCCCTTTACATACAGAGGTAAGTCAACCTCTTTGTCATAAATAAATAATAAACAAGTGTTGGGAAAAATATTGTATTGAATAGTTTACCTAATATTTAATTATCGACCAGGGTTTGTAAGCTTGTAGTTGCTACAAAATATATGCAAAGGCAGAAGGATTCCTAAGATGTCGTGGCAATACTTTAACAACACAGATCAAAAGATATTTCAAACTAAGAAATAGAGGCTCTTAAGAATTCAACAGTTAAGAATAATAAGCTAGGACAGAGGACTAGTAGACTCTAGTAATAGTCCTCTACTTTATACATACTTGATGCAAATAAAAACAAGATAACCCTATAATAATAAACTATCCCTTAATATCTATTCTACTACTTTGAACAACTTTGAAAACTAACTATACAAAGGAAGATTTACAAAATTACATCAACTAGAATATATAACTAAGGATATACATGGCAACTTAGACTAATTCCACTCTCCTGGATTGTTTTGGAGATAATAATTTATAGTGACTGTGACAGGAGTAGGAAGAGAGTCAAAGTGGCTTTCAAATGAGGTATAGAAACTACAGTGAATTAAGTCTAACTTTACCTCTACAAAAATATGTAAACTAGGGAATGTTGAGTTGCACGTAGTGGTAAACATGGTTCTTTAATTCATGGACACTTAACAAAAATTCAAAAGAGAGAACCTAACTTATAAACAAACATAAAACCTAATGAAAATGATCTTAATTCTTATTTAGTAACCATCTAACTAAAAATAACAACTTCTATTTATAACCTATCAACATATCTACCAAATTATTAATATAAGTAACCCTGAATTACATATAAAGAAATGAAATCAATTCAAGCTTAATATTACAAGACATAATCATATAGTAAAAAGAAATAAAGACTTAAAAAATACTCTAAATAATTGAATCACAGAATTTAAAAAGGAAATATAATTATCGTCTAACTATTCTAATCAAAACATCCTCGAAGAACTAAAGAAAACATACTTAAACTATGTAAAATATGCTAAAGACTGAATGAAAGACTAAACAATAGGTTGAAATGATAATCTATATAACAAGCCAAAAGCACTTAAAACTTTAAAGAAATGAGTAATCTAAATGAACTCGGGCCAGCTGACTCATGCATGTAGTAACTAGAATGTAAATACAGGAATTAAACCTATTTAACAACTACATTTACCCTAAAAGATATTCCAAATACAATTCATAACTTGAAAACATCTTTACCTATTGCAATTTGTAAGGAAATTGGAAACTAACTAAATTCAGGGCATAATAAGTACTAGCAGAATTAAAACTAACTATGATTAAATTCTACAGTATTGAAGCAATTTATCCTATTAACATTGAAGCAGTCTACTCTATTACCATTTAATTCAAACAATAAACTGGAAATGCGTCAAAAGGAATTATAGTCTAGTCTAATTGCAGCATCAAAAGAAATTACAATCTAATCATGCTCAACATCAAAAAAAATTACAATCTAGTTTATATCCAAAAATAAATTACAATCTACTTTATATGCAACCGGTTGCTAACTTAAAATTAAAGACTATGTAAACATCATAATACTGAAATGAAATCTATGCTATAAGAATCATAATACTGAAATCAAATCTAAGCTACAAGAACTAATATAAATGATTGCAAGAATTGAAATTACATAAACAAGCTATGAAAAAAGCTATACTAATTACAAAAAAGGAAATGAAAGAGACTATACGAAAATATAAAACTCTGATTGTCGGGGAGCCCTCCCAGCAAATAGAGTCACAACTTGTTAAATTCTAATGGAACACGATCATAGACAATATAACATAACTTTCATTAAAAATAAGAAACAGAGTCTGAATTACATAAACTTGCTCAGCTAAAAACTACTTCCTAACACTTTCTTTTGCATACAAGTGTTCTTGTATATATAGTTTTGAGAAGGCGAGCAAGTTGACCTTTTAGTGGGAGACTACTCTTTGAGATGAGTCAACCATTAGTACAATCCGTTGCTCTTACGCCAACACACAGTCGTTTTTCCTCCCTTATTGCGAGTTGGTTTCCATCGGGCATAAGCTATCGTATAGGTTTCCCTTCTTTGGCATGAACTAATGGCGTGATATCAATTCTGGCAACCTTCCAGAACAAGACTTGTCTTGACGCTTCAGCATGTGGATAACAAGTGGTTGTAGGATGCTCAAAGCTTAAATGTTGGAGAATCAATTAGTTCCAACATGCGGTTGTTTCGGCGAGATGAATGATGAGATGGATATGCTTTGTGCATATCTAGTTGAATGTGGGTTTGTATGTTAATTTCTCCCAAAAATCATGCTCTACAATTAATGAATGCATTTGTTAGCAGTTACATTACTTAACATCGAATTTACTCATTAAAATAGTAAAATAATCAAGAATAAATCAATCTTAAATAAATCCAAAATAAGATCATACCTGAAGCTGAATGGTAATCTGTATGATGCAAGTACGCCAAAATGACAACAAAATATGGTTTAATACATAAGGTTTTTAGCTCAAAAAGGGTAACAAAATGGTGCTCAACATATCACCAAACGAAAAGGATATCAGGTCCCACTGGTACTAAGTAAGAGATATCATTGGGAAGAAGGAAGAGTTGTGCTAGTGGCTGTCGTCAACCTTGTTGATGAAGCAGGTGGCTTATACTTCAGCTTTTTAGCTTGTGCCTACAAAGGAGAATTCCCAGCGTGTTGATCCCTTTGTGTTGTACTGGAATTCTTATGAATATCCTCCTTAGCCTTAATCTGTATCCGTAATAGTTTGTTTTCTTCTCGAAGTTTTGAGAATTCCTAGCGTGCTGATCCCTTTGTGTTGTACTGACATTCTTATGAAGATCCTCCATAGCCTTAATCTGTAGCCGTAATAGTTTGTTTTCTTCTCGAAGTTCTGATATTAACTTGACAAGCGCTTCATTCTCATTTGTCAACTATGTCAACTAGGAGGTTAGATGTTCTAGTGTTGGTTTTGGTGGTTGACATGGTTCTAGGGACTGGTTGCAATCCCATAGAGGGTTCTCTTCTTTGGCCAGCACTTCAAAATTGGCATCTAGAACTTGAATATCAGGGTTTAAATATTGAACGGTGTAGAAACATCTTCATGAGCAATGCCATTTAACAAATCGACTGAAAGGTTATCCAACATGTATAAAGAGCAATATAGGTCAAGCATATGTGTTTCAGTCGGACTATCCGGATGGTCTCTCTGTATGTCGGGCTGGATGCTTGGCTATACGAAGGGCTGGACACGGGGTTGAGGATAGGTCTGTTCAAATTCCACCTTCTTCTTTTTAGTGCAGGGTCATGACAGATGTATGAATTCAGCAGGAACAATAGGGGAAGATCGTGTAGATGGGCTTGCCTCTAATGCATCATCATCTAGATGAACTATGTTAGGTTTTTTCTTTCATGTTGATGGAGATGGACTAGACTCTTGGCCATGAGAATATCGAGGGCGCTTGTGAATATTCAAATTAGGGTTAAGGACCTTGAAAATGAAAGTATCCCATGTCTAGTTTCGTTCTTTAAGTTAATCGAGGATGAGAAGTTTTATTATGCTATCATAGTATAGGTTGTTTTTGGGATGGAGGGTGTTCTTCCGAACAAAATTTGACATTTTTTCAAGGCTCCACAGAAAGAAGAATGGGAAATTCAAGTATCTCTGATCCACAAAGTGAGCCAATAGATGCAAATGACAAGATTTAAAAACACTGAATTTACCTTCGCAAGTGACTAGGCGGATAATAAATGTCAATGGATTGAGATATTATGGTTTGATGCAGCTGTGATCGTAGCCTTTATTGCCTGATACATGACAACATTCAGGTTTCAACGTGAAATCGTGTGACTCTCTAGGGACAAACCAATGCTTGTGCCAATGTTCGCCCTCTCTGGGAAGCTTGGTGGCCCGGGCTATTCACTCCTCACTCACCTGAAAAACTAAATTGTCGACCCTTGATTCTCTCACATCATAGCCCATTGCGAATAGTAATGAGATTTCATCATCAAACCCCTACAGCTGATGGAGAAAATGGTTCCATCCTGCGTGAAAAAAATATTTCACGATAGTCTCTAAATTCGGGTATCCATAATAGATACTAATAATTCTTTGGTTCAAATAAGTTTGGCATGGTGAAGCCAAGGTGATGAAAAACAGGGCTCTACGAGAAATGTGGGGAAAAATATGGTGATATGCTTCTACAATAGTAATGGTCATACAAAAACAATGGAAAGGATCTTCAGCATCTTAATTTATGCCACATTCAGTCGATCAAATGATCATGTAGCCAGCTCGACGTATTTTGGATGATAGTGCCATTATGACCACTCTTAAAATGTGTCCCATCAAAATGCATCTTCTAGCGAGTTCATAAGGTTTTAGTTGGTTCAACCCCATCCAAAGTAAATTTTGGACAAGGTGAACATTAAACTTAATGCAAACATATGACCATACTCATTACCATAATCCTAATTTTAATGAGAAGATCGATCATCTAACATGTTATGCATATGAATGAAAGATATTTATCATTTTATATGTGCGAATGAAAAATGAGATGAGGTGATGAAAGCATAGTAATGATAAGAAAGTACCCTAAGATATTTTCAATCCTATATGAGGAAAAAAAAAATCATATTAGATCGATATTGTACCAAGCCATGGGTCAAAATTTAGTAAAAGTACCTTATGGATATGATTAATAATTGATGATATGACTTAGCAAGGTTGAAAATTAAGCTAACTTTAATCATGGAAAAAATATCATCATTCGTATTCAGAACATCATTTGGATTTTCATTCAGTCCATTATTCAGCCCTTCATATGATCCTTCATATAAATTTCCTGTAAGAAAATAAGTTTTGCTTGATCAGATCAGACTATTGTTAATCATATATTTTTCTAAGCTTTGAACCTACAAGGAGATCACATAAAACAATTACTTTGATCCTTTTAATTGTACTTCCATGATTTTTAGAGAAATAAATAATCATTTTATAAAAGGAAAGATAGTATGATACTCCCCCCCAAACCAAAGATATGGCGTGTCCGCAAGCCATACAACAAAATTTGGTAGTTTCCAAAATAAGATAAGAAAGTCCAGTCATGTTGTTATAGGTAGGTAAAAGAAAGGAAAATTAACACATGCATGGAAGAATTTGGATAGATACATATAAAATAGTGCTCAAATATGCAAATTCATTATTTACCATGTAATGAAGAAATAATGGAAGGATCATAGGGAAAACTAGTCAACCTTGCCTCGTTTTAAAGATTTATTTCCCCCTAAAAAAAAAATAAAAAATTGAGCTTACCGTTGAATTTGTAAGAATCTACTACTATGTGTCCCACTACAAGGATAAACAGATCCTAGTTATTGATTGAATTCAAATTATCGGGTCCAATCCCATCTTACAGTGATTCTTTAATGACATAAAAAACAATAGGCCTAAACATAGTTTTTTTTGTTAATGCATGTGCCTAGAGGTGCATTAACAAGAGCTCTTTTACATGATATTTCCCCGCTTCCAGTGAGCCTCTTCAGTACCCCGGTGGGGTTTATCTTCGTACCATGCAAGCATAGCCCCACTTCCAGCGAGCTTGTTCAGTACCCCGATGGGTTTACTTACATTTATTGAATTTCCTTATTGCTAGATTTTTACTTAGCATTGACCCGCTACCAACAGACCTATTTAGTACCCCGGCTATTTTTCCTTGTATAAAGATAGGAATTCGATTAGTACTAGAGTGTGCTAAGACCTTCTAAACACATAAGTAAAAAATTTCATAAAATGGCCTTAATCATAGATCATGTCAAAAGAGAATAACTGAAATGTGTTCTTGGGCCTTTTAGTTTCTTTTCATTATAAAAGATAACATTCCCCATAAGCATAAATTTCACTTATCCTAGAGTATTCTCAAAAATATTTTAAGGGTTAAGTTTTGATAACAAGTGTAGGTGTACTAGTAATCTCTAGGTATTAAAAATATTAAAAGATATAATAATTGAAATAATTCTTTTGAGCACTTGTGTAAAGTAATCAAGAATGTACATATCTGAATCAAACCATCATATATAAGAGATAACAAAATCATTAAAATAAATGGTTTGAAAATCAAATTTCAGAATCACCACTAGTGTTTTTGGAGCACCTTTCTTTTTCAGATAGTATCTTATAGAGAAGGGTCCACCTATAATTAAATTTTCAAAACCATTTATTAGATGATTGGTTTTATTTAAAAAATATAGAAGAAGAGTCTCCTAGAATTATTCATGACTCTCGTTTATTCAAAAAACATATCTACATATATATACAAGTGATGACAACCCAAGGTAACTTTTATGGATCAAGTAAAGGAGGAAGAGTGTTTAGGGAGGGAGGATCAACTTCTATTCTAACAAGGTTCACCCTTGTCCCTTTAGGAAAAAAATGATGTCCTATACAAATATGACATGTGTAAATTTTGAATGGACATTATTGTGGGAGATGTTTAGCTTTACATTTTGAACAGAAGATGGTCCTTGTTCTTGACACTTCTTTCTTTTTCTTTGTGTGAGATGGGTTGTTGAAAGGAGGCTTTTTCCAAGATGAGACTGAGGTGTCCCAGTATTCTTTTTTAGGGGAGATCTTCCTCCCATTGGCGATGCCCCTATTGGACCTTATAGTAGACTCTACTTCGGATGTTTCAATTTGTGAAATTACAGAGTTGTCGAGGGGTGCTTTTACTTGGATAGGGTCAACAAAGTCAACAAAGTTTGGGTCTCCTACTAGAGAAGAAGTTGTATTGGGAAGCTTAGAGGTTTTTAATAACTGATCCCTAGAAAATTTTTCAAGAATGAGATCCTCAAATTTTCCTGTCGAAGTATCGTCCATGACTTCCCTGATAAGACCTCTTAAGAGAGTCTCCTTAGGTCTCCAGAAAGATGACTTCCTATAAGTGTCCTTTGGTATATTTCCACTAAGTGGATGGTGGGGGGAGCTATGTCCCTGTAATAGTTAATTTAAAATTTAAAGGAAATTTTACTATCTACTCTAAACACACTTAAGGTAAAGTAAACACACTTATACGAAAAAGGAACAATAGGGATTTAGTGCAACCCGCTAAAGTGGATGCGTCAAGATGTCACACTATGGAAATTTCGTAGTGAATTTGTCTTTGTGTCTTACTGTTTCCCCTCCCCCTTGCTGTGTTATGTAAAGGCAACCTATCTATCCTTATATACCTAGACTATGTTCATGAAAAACTAGACTAAAGTAAAACCTAGACTAGGGATACTACTGGGTTTGGGGGTGCCTATTATAACAGATGCACAGGTTCTTACCTCTTGTCTTACCACTCCCCAGCCACCAACCTATCACTAAACTTCATAAGAAAATTCTATTTTTTTCTACCTTATATAACAACTCCTCGGCAACGATGCCAAAATGTTGGGAAAAATATTGCATTGAATAGTTTACCTAATATTTAATTATTGACTGGGATTTGTAAGCTCAGAGTTGCTACAAAATATATGCGAAGGTAGAAGGATTCCTAAGATGTCATGGAAATACTTTAAAAACACAGATCAAAAGATCTTTCAAACTAAGAAATAAAGGCTCCTAAGAATCCAATAGTTTAGAAGACTAAGCTAGGAGAGAGGACTAGACTAGTGTACAATCCAATTTTACTACTCTACTTTATACATACTTGATGCAAATAAAAAAAAGATAACGCTATAATAATAAACTATCCCTAAATATCTATTCTACTACTTTAAACAACTTTGAAATCTAACTATATAAAAGAAGATTTACAAAATTACATCAACTAGAATATATAACTAAGGATATACATGGCAGCTTATACTAATTCCACTCTCCTGGATTGCTTTCGGGATAATCATTTACAGTGACTGGGACAAAAGTAGGAAGAGAGTCAAATTGGCTTTGAAATGAGGTATAGAAACTAAAGGGAATTAATTCTAACTTCACCTCTATGAAAATATGTAAACTAAGGAATATCCAGTTGCACGTAATGGTAAACATGTTTCTTTATGTCATGTACACTTAACAAAAATGCAAAAGAGAGAACCTAACTTGTAAACAAATAGAAAACCTAATGAAAATGATCTTAATTCTTATTTAGTAACCATCTAACTAAAAATAACAACTTCTATTTAGAACCTATCAACATATCTACAAAATTATTAATATAACTAACGATGAATTACATATAAAGAAATGAAATCAATTCAAGCTTAATATTACAAGACATAATCATATGGTAAAAAGGAATAAAGACTTAACAAATACTCTAAATAATTGAATCACAGACTTTAAAAAGGAAATATAATTATTGTCTAACTATTCTAATCAAAACATACTCAAAGAACTGAAGAAAATAGACTTAAACTGTGTAAAATACACTAGAGACTGAATGAAAGAAATGATTAATCTAAATGAACTCGGGCCAGCTGACTCATGCATGTAGTAACTAGAATTTAAACACAGAAACTAAACCTATTTAACAACTACATTTACCCTACAAGATAATTCAAATACAATTCATAACTTGAAAACATCATTACCTATTGCAATTTGAAAGGAAATTGGAAACTAACTAAATTTAGAGCATAATAAGAACTAGAAGAACTAAAACTAACTATGATTAAATTCTACAGTTTTGAAGCAATTTATCCTATTAACATTGAAGAAGTCTACTTTATTAACATTTAATTCAAACAATAAATTGGAAATGCATCAAAAGGAATTATAATCTAGTCTAATTGCAACATCAAAAGAAATTACAAGCTAATATATATGCAACATCAAAGGAAATTACGATCTAGTTTATATGCAAAAAGAAATTAAAATCTATTTTATATGTAACCGGTTGCTAACTTAAAATGAAATACTATGTAAACATCATAATACTAAAATGAAATCTAAGCTATAAGCATCATAATACTGAAGTAAAATCTAAGCTACAGGAAATAATATAAACGATTGCAAGAATTGAAATTACATAAACAATCTATCAACAAAGCTATACTATTTACAGAAAAGGAAATGAAAGAGACTATACAAAAATATAAAACTTTGATTGGTGGGGAGGCCACCCAACAAACAGAGTCACAGTCAACTAAATGCTAATGGAACATGATCACAGATAGTATAACAGAACTTTCATTAAAAATAAGAAACAGATTATGAATTACATAAACTTGTTGAGCTAAAAACTACTTCCTAACACTTTCTTTCGCATACAAGCGTTCTTATATATATATATATATATATATATATATATATATATATATATATATATATATATATATATATATATATATATATATATATATATATATATATATATATATATATATATATATATATATATATATATATATATATATATATATATATATATATATATATATATATATATATATATATATATATATATAGTTTTGAGAAGGTGAGCAAGTCAACCCTTTAGTGGTCGACTTCAATTTGAGATGAGTCAACCATTATTACAATCTATTTCTCTGACGCCAACACACAGTCATTTTTCCTCCCTTATCGTGAGTTGCTTTCCATCGGGCATAAGCTGGCGTATAGGTTTTCCTTCTTTGGTGTGAACTAATGGTGTGATGTCAATGCTAGCAACCTTCTTGAACAAGACTCGTGTTGATGCTTTGGCATCTGGACAACAAGCGGTTGCAGGTTGCTCCAAGATTAAATGTTGGATAATCAATTAGTTCCAACGTGCGGTTGTTTTAGCGAGCTGAATGACGAGTTGGATATTCTATACGCATATCTAGCTGAATGTGCGTCTGTATTTTAAGTTCTCCCCAAAATCATGCTCTGCAATTAACGAATGCATTTGTTATCAGTTACATTACTTAACATCAAATTTACTCATTAAAACAGTAAAATAATCAAGAATAAATCAATCTTAAATAAATCCAAAATAAGATCATAACTGAAGCTGAATGGTAATCTGTATGATGCAAAGACGCCAAAATGACAACAAAATGTGCGTTAATACATAAGGTTTTTATCTCAATAATGGTAACAAAATGGGTCTCAACAATAGGTCACGTAACATGAAAGAAAAAAATGAATAACATAAGACCAAGAACATCGGAAAACTAGTTAAGTATGTATATAAGCTACAAGCGCATCAAAAAATAGAATAGTCACATGTAAACATCATCATCATATGGAAAACACACAAGAAGAAAAACAATGATAGAACTTAGGCTTTAGTTCTTTATCTAAGTTTTTATTCCGTAGTGAAAAAAAAGATGTCCTTAATATTTTAGAGTTTTATTAGTCTATGGAATTTGTATTTTTAGTTTTGGATTTTAGGACATTACAAAATCAAAGAAAATGTCTATATAATAGTGATAGTATTAAAGCCTTGGTCATGTTGGATAACTCTTACAAATTTGTTGGTTGAAAGAATTTGAAATAAAAATCGCTTTTTCATAAAGTATTATACATTCACCCACATTAAAAGATAATTTCCTTTCTATCATTTTAACTTATAATTTATTTTGAAAAAAATCATGCCTTTTTTTAAGGTTTGAAATACCAAACTTCCCTTTCTAATGTAAATATGAGAAAGTTGGCCTTGAATGATGTTAATAAAAATATTATTTTTAATTTTTCTTTATATCTCTAATAAAAATATTACTTTATCTTTTTACTACTTTGAAATATTGTAAACAAATATCATTAGTTTTGTAATGTCCCCAAAAATCGGAAATAATGTTTTTTTTATAAGCTGGTAAAAACTACCTAGATGGAAGATTATTCACTTGCAAAACTATATCGTACACTTCATGTACCATTGTTTATTCGTAAGATGTCCTTACATTCTGTATTTTTCTTTTATTCAATGTTTTTAATGTGTTTTACTTATGATATCGTATTGATGTTTACTGCTTAGTGTTATGTTTATACCTTTTGTCACTTATGTGTCATCACTAGATTAAATGCTTCGTCCTTTCTGCATAGTAGCACTTTTTAATTATAAAGTCCTAACTTAACTTTGTTTGTGGAAACAAAGTGGGTGGAGTGGCAGGACTTGTTCTCCCATGATGGTTTGAGAGGTAAAGGTGTTTACTTGTTCGCAGGCTTACTTAGTTCTATGAACTAAGGCACCTATTTTATTTTACATGCAACTCATACTTTGCAATGGGTTCGTGTTTAACGAGTACTAGAAGTCTTGATCTTAAAGAACATATCGCTGGTTGACTTTGGTTCCTTGTCAACTCAGAGTTATACTAGGTAAAATACCATTCTCGTCAATTTATCTTTCACTGCTAAATTTTATGTACATTACTTATGGTTTATTACGGTATTGTAATTTATCGTTTTACATATTAGTGTTAACTTCACTCTATGTGTATTTTATTAAATTTTATTAATATTTCTTATGTACCTCTTACTGCATGTTATGCTCGTGGCTTTCAAAAGCAGGTCATTGATTTTATGAGGGTTAAAATATTTAATATGGCATATTACATATTCCATGTTCACTAAGCATAAGCTTAGGACTTAATTGTATTGTATTAAGTTATGGATTAAAGCCTAAGATTTACATGTTATGCTTAAAATATATATTATGGCTTGACTTATGGTTAGCGCATACCAAGCCTGTACTATGCACTAAACTTTATCCATTGCAAATTATCAATCTTTGTAATATATTACATTGTGATATGATTAGGGTGGCGATATAACATATGGTTTGGAGCTTATATGATGGGTTTCAACGATTACATGGCGAAGGAGACCATTACCAATTGGACGTTACCAAACTATACCATAGCATGTTTCGGATTTGGTGGTGGAAACCAGCTGGTGCCATTAATGCACCTTGGTTTTCGTGGCATCCTTCATTTAGGATTGGCTCACGATGGTTTGTACATTTTGTTTGTCATTTGGGGTTTTCCTTGGCTCTACACATAGGTTAATGGAGACGACCTCCATGGCCAGGAAGGTAAGGGCTCATTTGGCTTCAAAGTATTTCGATGGTTTGGCATTGATGCATTTAAACGTTGTCATACTTCTCACCTGGTTTGTGGATGGTTGCAGGTGCTGGGGTCTGTGGAGAGTATCGTGGTTCCAAGCTCATCGCCGGTTCCTGTGTGATGCCAATTATGTAAGGTAAGCCTACCAACAAGCCAATGCTTGTTATCTCTCGGCCTGACTGTGTGATGTCTTCGTTGTTTGGTTTTGGGGTTTCACTGTGTTGATTTGAATTTTCCTCCGGGCTTGTAAAGAAACAGACTTGGGTTTTAAAATTATTAAGTCTCTTAATCCATGGAGCGAATTTTTAAGCCATTCGGCTCTATGTATGCGTTTATGTTTGGGCGTGTAAATCGTAGATGGATTTTGGTTTTGAGACATGGGTTGCACCATTGCTTGCATTGGTGCCATAGCCAATTGGCATGCCTGTGAGGACTTCATTTTGTCCTTGGGACTGTGTGGAGATACTATGATGATGGGAATACTGTGTATTGTAAATACCCTACGTTTTAATGAAATGGTCGTGTGTTTTATGCTTAGTGTGTGGGTGGAAATTATATTGCGTTAATGGTTTATTAACAGGGTTTTATGAACAGGCATATGGCTTTGTTGGGGTCTGTGTAATGAGTATTTATGTTTGGTTGAAAGGGTTGACAATGTGGGGTATGGCCATGCGATAAATGGCTTGAGCCTTTCCCATTGTGGCTGAGATAGTCTTTGATGTATTTTATTTACTATTTATATTTTATTTCTTAGTTTATGGGGTAAATCATTATTAGAGTATTTTTGTTAATAAAACCATAATGTGTATTTTCATTTGGCATTTCTGTGGCTTGGGTGAATGTTGTGCATGTTTTAAAGTGGTTGTTTACTATTTTTAATGCTTTCATCAATTTAGTATATATGTATATTATATAGATAAATAAATGCCACGGGTGCAAGCCCAAGATGGCCTTCATCATTGTTGGTCTAGACTCTCAAAATGGACTTTGTGTAATATTTACTTGGCCAAGGTCGTGCTCACAGCATTGGGTGGAATACAGGGTCTTACGACCTCACTGTAGTGTGATGGTTTGATTAATGTTTATTTGAATATTGCTGAGTTTTATTTGATGTATCTCGCATACTATAATATATATAGCATGGCCATATATTAGAATGGGAAATGAAACCCATCATATTTTAACCCTGATCAGGTGTTAATGGAATGTCTTGTATTTTAGTTTATAAAAAGGGTTAGGCTTGTATGCCCACAGGATTCGATTCTTGTCCCTATTTGTAATAAATGGGTTTATAATATGATTTCGATATGGTTTAAATCGATATGTGTAATTTTTGATTAGTTATATAATTTCTTTTAATGGTTATGTGTTTATGGTAGATTAAATAGAACTGTGGATTCTTTTATATGCCTATATGTTTGGAGATTCGATAATGGACACATGAATGGTCATGATGCCTCCTCGATTCATTTAATTATGAAAATTTTAATTAATGCAATGGTTTTTCTATTTAGTTTATAGTTAATGAGAGAAACCTTGAAAGGTCTTAATGGCTTTTTTTATTCTTTGATTTAATTATAGTATGTTCTTAGTTGATTTAATTTATATTCTAGTTCTGTTACTAAATACTTATATTTAGTGTTATGATTTACTTACTGCTGTTAAAAATTAGATGGATACTATCATAGTTTCTTTATTGGTACTTTAGGTTGAAGCTAGTAATTATATATAATTATATGAATTCCTACTTCTGAACTAGTTTTGAAATAAACTTAAACAAGCCTTTGCCAAAAAATGAAATATGTCAGCAGAGTAATAAATCCTAGAGAATGATTACTTAGGTACTGGAAATAAAATTGTAGTTTATAGTAAACATAATTTGAATACTGAACTAATACAGAAAACAAACTTAAAGGTAAAATCCTGGTAATATAAAGCATATGATAATATTGATAGCCTGAGGGTAATATTTAAGAAATACGAACCCTAGCAGATTCCAACCAGAGAACCAAACACATAGGGTTAGGAAATGCATTGAAATCATTTACCTATCATATCGAGCAATTAATCTAGAAAATAGAATAGACAGTCTAAGGTTACAATTCAAGAAATGTACACCCTAGGAGATATAGACAGAACCATCATTTATAGGTTATAAATATATAATGAACCTTTACATAAAGAAGCTAGAATTTATACTAGAAATGAACCTGACATATTAAGAACTCATACCTGTAATTTTCTGAAGCTCCTTTAATGGTTGAACCTACACACTTTTAATTAACAAGCATTTAACAATTTAAAATAGATCTGACCTATGATTTTGATGACCAAATCACTTGGGAACTAACACGGTCCTCCCAACCATGACCCAAAACCGTCCCTGGTTTTAATCTGGATCCCCCCGAGATGGACTCCCACATGCAAGTAGCTTAGAGCTCCTAAGGTAAGGTTTCCTATCTGGTGTATCAGGTCTAGATCAGTTCTCCTTTTCCGTCTAGGAAATGTTTCTTCAATAATTTACTTGAGAGGAAATAATCAGAAAATGACTCCACTAAATGATAGATCAAAACCCCAATCCTTTACTTGGCTTGAGTCTTTATAGACAGACTTTTTAGTCAAAGGGATAGTTAAATCAAGAAACCTTGGTTTCTTGATTTAACCCTTTTCAGTTTACTTTGGGTAATTATTAATATTTTATTTTAGGAACTTTCTACTAGTTCCTAGTTGGACTTTCATGGACATTATACTATTTATTAATCTTTGATAATAAATAATAATTGATGGAGCTCCTCTTCTTTCTTTCATTTATTTATATTATTAATGTATTTAATTCTTTATTCATACCATGTATAAGGTACATAATAATATAAGACTTTGTTAACATTTGTCTTTGGGAATCATATACCATGATCCCTAGACTTAATGACACTTCTTCATTAAGGTCAAGTAGGTAGATGGTTTAGGTCTACTAGGCTAGGAAACTCTAAACATCCTTGCATGTTGGATTTACCTCATATAACGTGGTAGATCTTTATTTACTTTGATGAGAATATAGAAATTCAAAATTTCATTTAATCACTTATAAATAAGTATGATGAGATCAATATTTTTCTCGAGTCATTTTCACTCGGAAGTTATTAAGTTCTTTTGAGTAACCCCTATCACTTCCCATAGACCATACTCAACACTTTAACAGGGAGTTACAATTCAGTGCAATTCCAGAGCTCCTCGCTCAACACAAGTGATAGGATGTACTTCTATGATACACCTAGGGATATAATGGCCAAGGATTCGATGCTCCAGCTCTTATGCTCAACATCAACATGGAAGGCTGTAGGGATTATTCCCAACATATCCAATTATCGTTTCATGTGCTCCATAAGTTCTCTCTCAAAACAAATCATCAATCACTTAAGTGCTCTAGATCTCCTTGCTCAACACAAAACATCTCATCAATCTTGTGCTTCAGGGTCCTTTCCCAACACAAACAAGCATATACATATATCCTCAATAATTCGCTTACACCCAATATATGTAAAACAAATCATCATGTTTATATGTAGTGGAGTTTCTGACCCAATATAAAAATAAAACACCAAGATAATCATCATAATCAATAGGCACATTCCTATAAGTGCTAGGTCAAAAATTCAGGATATTACAATTTTATTTCAAACATATCATAATTTATAAATTTGTATCAAAGTAAAATTAATAAACTATTAATTAATATGAATGTAAATCATAATCTATATATTTATGTGAAAGTAAAATCGATGTACTATACTTAAATAAACACAAATCATAATATGTAAATTTGTGTGAAATTTAAATTGATGGATTATTAATTTTCCTACATATAAGTTTAATAATAACATTGTAATGTTATGAATAATTTTTTTTAAAATACCTGGATGAACACCCATTTTCAACCACTTTTCAACACTTATTCTATCCATTTATTCTAAAACGAGTTACATTTAAAATTATAACATTTAAAATTATAACAGAAACCAGCAAAGCCCATGATCAAATATCAAATGAAATGTGGATTTCCAAATCGCAATATCAGTTTTCAAATTTGATTTGTATGTACGTCTGTAAAACTACTTTGTGGTGGTTTTGTAATCAAGTGTAAAGTTTTATTTATGTCAATTGATTAAAATTGGAAGTCAAGGATTATGGCTTTCAATTATCATAAGTGAGCCCGATTCAGAATTGCTTCAAATTCATTTGAAAAATATAATTTGATAAAACGCGAGTCAGAAAACATTTTGAATATATTTGGGTTTTTAAACAAATAATGTAGATTAACTTATTTCAACAAACTAGTAGGCCATAAACCTAATTAAGGTCGTTCCATTCTGAACTTCTAGGTGACACCGGCAAGGTTGGAATTTGACAGGAATATGTCCATTCTCTACCCACGAGGGATTCACTTGTTGGCCAATATCCTATCACGTTAGTTCATATTGTGGGTTTTAAAATTATCAAAAATTGAACCAATATATTGCAGGTATTGGGGGGATGAGGGGTTTAAGGTGGGGGTGAGTAGGGTGGTTTATAAGGATTGAGGTATAAAAAGGGGTGGGGAGGTGGTTTTAAGTATTGGGAGGGGGTTTCAACAAAAAGGATCTGGGTCAATATCTCTCGAAATTAAGGGTATTCTTTAATATCCCATGATCACACGTGCTATGTGAGAGGTTCACTAACTGAAGTCCTCGTGTCTCTACCATTTTCCTGTCAAATACTTGGAAAAGTTTTGAAAGGATGTTTTTTTTAAATGGTGAATATTTCTACAAACCATAGTTTTGACGTTTGAAATATTGGTGAAAATGTCATTATAGGTCAGGTAAAGTAGTAGGACTCTGTTGATGTATATCTAACTTCGGAATGTATTTCACTTGTATTTCTTATATATTGTAACCCGATGTTTATTCCAAGATGTACTTGAGTTATGTCATGCCCCGATGTTCCTATTGGGAAAGTCTATAATGTAAACAAGTCATGTCAAGTCATTATGGGTAACCCTCCTATTTTCTAAGGGTTAAAGTCCCTGCAGTTTCAGGGCACTGGGGTTATTAGAATCTCCTAGTGAGGTCAGCCCTAGTAGGGTTTTAGTCATGTCGGGATTAGTATAAATAGAGAGCTAGACTCTCTATTTATCATACAACTCATACACAGTCAAGTGTAGCGCATAGTTGAGGAAGGACAAGACACTAGGGCTGGATAGAAAGAAGGTTACTGATGTTGGGAGATCACTTACTGTTTTGGGTTCTACCTTTGGTGTTGATTCTATCTCTGAGGAAGTTGTGGCGTTTTCACCATTTATGGTTTCCCCAACGATAAACAGTGTGTTCATTGTCTCTTGTGTTTGATTGTTGTGCTTGTTATTCTCTAAGTTAAAGATCCTAATATAATGCTAGCTTAATGATGAAATTCTAACATGGAATTAAAGCTAAACTGAGAAGAAGACACTGTGTAGCTTCGGGAACTAGGGATTCATAGTTTGTGGACCTTCCTCCATATATTTTCAGCAAACATAAGTTGGAATAACTCTCCTCCTTAGGGCGCATCTTTCTGTCGAAGCAGAATCCAATTCTGAGGTTTTTTAGTTTTTGACCCAACACTACTATCGAAAATTAGGGCTTTTCATAGAAGAGGAATTTTTCAGTGAGCCCAGGCCTGGATTGATCTCCTCCCCAAAATCAAAGTTAGGGATCAAATTCAAAGCATTTGGTTTGATAGAACTCCGGAAAAGCAAAACCCTAATTTGCTACTTACCGGCACTATAGGATTTCAGCTCCAAATCTAGATCCGACATATTGACCTGGTAAGATCTAAATATTTTGTATTTCCATTTGAGGTTCTCAATTTAAGATGTCTCATCATGCCAATCTTGATGAAAATATTGAGGGAGCTGATAACTTCCGAGCCTGGAAGTATAGGATCTCCTTGGTCTGGGAAGAAAATGAGTTGGACTCCTATATCACTGAGGAGGTCCATATGAGGCTAAGGCCTTGCATTAAAATAATTTGGTTATGGAAAAAATAATCATTGTTGATTCTATTAAGGATCATCTCATACCACAGGTGTCCTCCCTTAAGACACCTAATGCTATGTTTCATGCCCTAACCAAATTGTTTGAAGGGAAGAACATAAACAGGAAGATGACTCTGAGAAACCAATTGAAGAATGTAAAGATCCAGAATGCCGAGACTATTCAGTCTTAATTTACAAGGGTTTCTCAGATCAAGGAGCAGTTGGAAGTAGTAGATGAAGAAGTGGAAAATGCAGAGATTGTGATGATATGGTCTCCCTAGATCATGGGCCTCTTTCATTCAAGGGATATGTGCCAAAAAGAAGTTAGTCAAGTTCAGCATACTATGGGAAGAATGCTCTCAAGAAGAAGCTCGGATAGCAGCTCGAGAAGAGAATATGGGAAGTGAAGATCAAGCTCTCAAAGTTCACTCCAAGAAAATGAGAAGGATCCATCATCACTCCAAATGTATGATCTCACACTCTAGAAAATATCTGACTACTATTAGATGTTACAAATGTGATGAGAAAGGGCACATATCCAAATCCTTCCCTAATAGAAGAAACCTAAAGAAGAAGGGAAACAAGAGAAGACATCATGCTCATGCTGCAAAGGATGATGAACCTTCCTCAAAGAGAGTCAGACAAGAAAGTGATTCTTCAAGTGATGAAGAATATGTGCTGATCTCCGCTCTTACGGGAACTGTTTCACATGGAAGAAATGATTGGATCATAGACAGTGGTGATTCTAAGGACATGACAGGATTCAAAGAATCATTTGTGAAGTTATCTGAACATGAGTCACCTCACAAGGTGAAACTTGGGGATGACTACCAGTATCCAATAAAAGGTAGTGGTGAATCCTCCTATATACTAGACTCTGGAAAGTCTATGAAGATGAAGAATGCATTCTTTGTTCCAGGACTAAAGAAGAACCTCCTCTCCATATCTGCATTGGATGCAAAAATAATGAGGGTTGCTTTTGTAGATGACCAATTTCTTATGTGGCCAAAGGGAAAGACTTTTGACAATGCAATAGTGATTGGGGAACAAGAAGGAGGTCTATACAAGCTGAAGGGCCAACCAGAACAAGATTTGGTTCATGACTCTATTAGTGTTTCAGCATCAAGCTAGCATTATGTTAGGATCTTTACTGAGAGAATAACAAGTACATCAATCAAACACAAGATACAATGAACACAATGTTTTTATCGGGGAAACCATAAAGGAGAAAACCTCGCAACTTACTTAGAGATAGAATCAACACCAAAAAAGTAAAAGCCCAAAATAGTAATATGATCTCCCAACAGCAATAGTCTTCTTCTTCTCTAGCCCTAGTGTATTTCCTTCCTCACTAATGCGCTACACTTGAGTGAGTGAATGATGTGTATGATAAATAGAGAGACTCACTCTCTATTTATATTCTTTCGTTCACTTGAAGTGCACTCAATCATGTCATCCTTACTTAACAATTACTTACTAGAGCCGACATCTCTATGACTGTCTAATAACCCTAGTGCCCCAAGACTGCGGGGACTTTAACAATGACTTGCATGACTTATTTACATTATTGATCCTCCTGATCGGAACATCGGGTTATGACAACATGACTCAAATACATAATAGATACATCCCGGAATAAACATCGGGTTACAATACATAAGATATATAGAAGAATACATTCTGAAGTTACAAATACATCAACACTCCCTCTTAACTAGGAAGGTATTCTTTCGACACAATTTTCAGCACCGGTCTTCTTCTTTGTATCAACTGGATCATGTACATATTGAGTCTTCTGATTCTTCAAGTCATCTTCATCTTCAAGTCATCTTCACTGGATCTGGATCACCTCTCGATCTGGATCATCATGGAACATCATCACTAGATCTGGATCATCACTCGATCTGGATCATCATGGAACATCATCACTGGATCTGGATCATCTCTCGATCTAGATCAACATCACTGGAATGGATCTGGATCATCACTGCTGGATCATCATCACTGGATATCGATCATCACTCAATCTGGATCATCGCTGGCTATCATCACTGGATCTCAATCATCGCTCGATCTAGATCATCCCTGGTGCTATCTCATGATTCTTCTCGTCACAGGAAGCTCCACAGAGCCATCCCTTTTTCATGCTGGTTGTAGGTTTAGCCTCCATGTAGGTCTTTTCCCAGCACTTATATCTGACCTACTCGTCCGAAAGGCATGTCCAGCACTCACATCTGATCATATAGGAACCAATCCTATAATCACATTAGAAAGGCCCAGCACTCACATTCACCAGCATGATAGGACATCACATCACTAACATCTGTGAAAAGGCTCAACACTTACATCTGACCTACTTGTCAGAAAGACACATCCATCTAGGCGGGAACACATCCTACCACAATGATGGAAGACTCCCATCCAGGCTGGAACACATCCTGCTCACAATGATGAGAGATTTCCCACTTTCATCTAGGCTGGAACAAATCCTTCTCACAATGATGAAAGACTCCCATCTAGGATGGAACACATCCTGCTCACAATGATGAGAGATTTCAGCACTTACATTCATCCAGGTAGAAACACATCTTTCTCACAATGATGGAAGGGCTTGCACTCACATATGATCATGGGAGAACACATCCCAACAATCACATCAGAATGGCCCCCAGTCCTCCTCGACTGAGCTACCTGGTAACTGACCAGGAGCCTCCATTATCCTAGAGAATGGCAGTTTCCCTTACATATGACCTGCTCATCGGAATGGACAACACTCACATCTGACATGGAAGGAACTTAATCCTTTAGCCATGACAGAATGGTTCAACCCTTACATCTGATCAAGTGGGAACACATCCCTCTATCACATTAGAATGGCTACTCAGTTTTTACACTGAGTGTTCCTGGTAACTAACCAGGTGCCTCCATTCCTAGAATGGAAATTTCCCTTACATCTGTCCTACTTGACAGAATGGCCAGCACTCGTATTTGACATGGAAGGGAGCAACCCTGTCACCGTGACAGAATGGCTCAGCCCTTACATCTGACCATGGAAGGAACCAATCCTCTCACCATGTCATAATGGCTATGGGTCTCATAAATTTCTCTTGGAGGGAACCTTGATCTAGAGAACACCAAGCTTCTCCCTGAAGTACTCGAACTTCAGCCTAGCCAATGGCTTCATCAATACATCAGCTATTTGTTCCTCCGTCGTAACATACTGGAGCTTCACTGCTCCTATCTACACCATATCCCTGATATAGTGGTACTTGATCTCGATATGCTTCGACTTGTCATGGAACACTGGATTCTCTGACAACTTCACGCAACTCTGGTTGT
>LPNX010162741.1:195599-227516 GCA_001517045.1 Pseudotsuga menziesii
AAACTAGAGATCAAATATATCAGATAGTATCTTCCGCAGCCATACTGCCTCACAACTAGCTGAACAAGCTATGACATACTCTGCTTCAGCTGTACTCAGTGCCACATGGGATTGCTTCCTACTAAACCAAGAGATCACACTTGATCCGATACTGAAGCAACATCCTGAAGTACTTTTCCTGTCAATGGTACTGCCTGCCCAATCTGAATCAACATAACCCTCTAGGTTAATCTTTTGATTCGCATTGTACTTGAGCCCATAATCAATTGTACCCTTTAGGTACCTCAGAATATGCTTTGTAGTAGTCAAGTGAACACTTCTCGGATCTATCAAGTACTGGCTCAAGGTGTTCACAGCAAAGAAAATGTCTGGTCTCGTGTTCGTCAGGTACATCAATGACCCAATCATCTGATGATACATCGTAGCATCAACCGACTCTGATGAAGCATCACTCAATAGCTTCAGGTTCGATGCCATATGTGTGGCCATAGCTTTACAGTCCATCATCCCAAACCTCTTCAGGATCTCTACTACATACTTCCCTTGTCCAAGGAATGTTCCATCTGTACTCTGCCACACCTCCATACCTAGAAAGTAATGCATCATCCCCAAGTCCTTCATTTTGAACTCAGCAGCAAGCTTTCTTTTCGTATCAGTAATCAACCCATCTGTACCTGTCACAAATAGATCATCTACATATAGTAGGAGCATCACTGGGTTGCCATATTCAACCTTGTAGTAATGGTTGGAATATGCTTTACTCTTGGTAAAGCCCAAACTAGATAGAAAGTTGTCAATTATGTCGTACCAGGTCCTGGGTGCCTGTTTCAAACCATACAGGGCTTTCTTCAATCTGCATACATGAAATTCTCTGTTAGGTGTCTCAAAATCGAGTGGATGTTCTACATACACTTCCTATTCTACTACACCATTCAAGAAGGCAGTCTTGACATCCATCTAGTGTATCTTCCATTTCATCACTGCAGCCAGATCAAGTACTGATCTGATGGAAGTGTATCTCGCTACAGGTGCAAAGGTTTCTTCATAATCTATTCCTTCTTTCTGAGAGAAACCCCGAGCTACAAATCTTTCCTTATACTTTTCAATGCTACCATCTGTAGCATGCTTGATCTTATAGATCCATTTGGAAGTTACAACTGACTTCCATTCTGGTCTTGGGACAACATCCCAAACATCATTCTTCATGATCGATTGATATTCTTCGATCATAGCATCCTTCCATTCTTTCTGTTTTACTGCTTCTTCATAACTGGAAGGTTCTTTATCAATGAAATCACATAGTAAGGCTACATACCCAGAATTGGATCTAGTTCTCTTTCTTTCTCTGTGATTCTCTTCTAGAGCCCCATATCTTTCCACACCTTGGATAAGTTCACGTACCCAAGCAGGTTTCCTCTTATGAGGATTCTTCTCCAGAGGTGGATCTACAAGTCTTTGTGGTTCCTCTAACTCTCGATCTTCTTCTTGAGCTTCTTCATCCATGATTGTATCATGAATTCTGGGTACTTCTACTTCTGCTTCTTCGGGTTCTTCAGCAGGTCTCTTTCTGGATTTGTTGTAAGCTGTGCCTTCATCAAATGTCACATTCCTGCTGATGTCAATCTTCTTGTATCCTGGGAAATAGATTCTGTACGCCTTCGAGCTTTCAGAGTATCCCACAAATATGCCCTTCTTTCCTGAAGGATCTAATTTTGTTCTCTTCACTTTTGGAATGTGTATGTACACGGGACAGCTGAATATTCTAAGATGGCTGACTTCTAATTTCTTGACGGAGAAGACTTCTTCAGGAGTCTTTTTTTCGAGTACTCTATGTGGAGTACGGTTCTGTACATATACCGTTGTTCTGGCAGCTTCAGCCCAAAGATGCATAGGAAGGTCCTAATCATGAAGGATTGCTCTTGCAGCTTCTATGATGGTTCTATTCTTTCGTTCAGCAATCCCATTCTGTTGTGGATTATAAGGAGTGGAAAACTCCCTCTTAATCCCTGATTCTTTGCATAGCTCTTTGAATTCATTCGAAGTGAATTCTCCGCCATTATCTGATCGAAGAGTCTTGATCTTCTTTTCAGTATGGTTCTCGATCAAGGCTTTGAATTCCTTGAACTTACTGAATACTCAGTCTTTGTTCTTCATAAAGTAAATCCATGTCTTTCTAGAAAAATCATCAATAAAAGAAACATAGTATGCATACCCGCTTAATGAGTTTGATGACATAGGACCACATACATCTGAGTGGATGATTTCTAGTATGCCTTTGGCTTTTCTTTCACTGCTAGGAAATGTCTTCTTTGTATTCTTCCCTTTCGCACATCCTTTGCAGACTCCATCATGTTTTGCTTGAAATTTTGGAAAACCTTCAACAGCTTTGCTTGCAATAGGTAGTGCTCTATAATGTACATGTGCAAGCCTTCTATGCCAAAGCTCATTTGTCTCTACTGTGTCATGGATCAAGGCTTGTTCTAGATGACCCTTCAATTTGTACAAGCATCCTTCTTGTTCTCCAATCACTACCGCATCATCGATCGTCTTTCCTTTTGGCCACATAATGACTTGACCATCTATGAATGAAACCCGCATTCCTTTTCCATCCAATGCTGAAATGGAGAGAAGATTCTTCTTGAGTCCTGGAACAAATAATACTTCTTTCATTGTTAGATACTTACCCGCGTCTAGTTTATATCAATATTCCCCACTACCTTTTATTGGGTATTGGTAGTCATCTCCTAGCTTCACCTTTTGAGGTGATTCATGTTCTGACAGTCTTACAAAGGATTCCTTGAATACCGTCATATGTTTGGAAGCCCCACTGTCTATAATCCAATCATCACTACCATGAGTAATGTTACTTGTGAGAGTGGATATTAGAACATATTCATCCTCGCTTGAAGAATCGTCACTTTCATATCTGGATCTCTTCTTGGATGGTTCATCATCCTCTGCAGCATGAGCATGATATCTTCTTTTGTTTCCCTTCTTCTTGTGAGAGTGGTTCTTGCTCTTAGGACAATATTTAGAAAAATTTCCTTTTTCATCACATGTATAACATCTAAATCTAGATAGATCCCTTTTAGAATGAGAGCTCTTACCTTTGGAGTAATGATGTTTTCTTCTTTCCTTTTTGGAGTGAACTGTGAGGGCTTGATCTTCACTACCCATATTCTCTTCTTGAGATGCTATTCGAGCTTCTTCTTGAGAGCATTCTTCCCATAGTCCGGTGAATTTGACTAACTTCTTCCTAGCACAGATTCCTTGGATGAAAGCATCCCATGACCTAGGAAGGCCATCAAAGGTAGTCATCACAATCTCTGCATTTTCCACTTCTTCATCAATAGCTTCTAATTGTTCCTTGATCTGAGAAACTCTTGTGAAGTAAGACTGGATAGTTTCTGCATTCTGAATCTTCACATTCTTTAGTTGTTTCCTCAAGGTCATCTTCCGATTGATGTTGTTTCCTTCAAACAATTTGGTTAGGGCATCAAACATAGCTTTAGGTGTCTTGCAAGAGGACACATGTGGGATAAGGTGATCCTCTTTTCCATAACCATATTCTTCTTATGTAGGGCCTTTGCCTCATCTCCCTCTGGAACTAGAACCTCCTCATGAATGTAGGAGTCTAATTCATTATCTTCCAGGACCAGGGAGATCCTATACTTCCAAGCTCGGAAGTTATCAACTCCCTCAAGCTTTTCATCAAGCTTGGTATGATGAGACATATTAAATGAGAACCTCAAATGGAAATACAAAATATTTTAGATCTTACCAGGTTCAAGATGTCGGATCTAAAACTTGAGCTTAAATCCTGCAGAGCTGGTTGAGGAGCAAATTAGGGTTTTGTTTTTCCGGAGTTCTGTCCACCCAAATGCCTTGAAATTTGTCCCTAACTTCGATTTTGGGGAGGAGATCAATACAGGCCTGAGCTCACTGAAAAATTCCTCTTCTGTAAAAATCCTAATTTCTGACAGCAGTGACAGGTCCAAAACTAAAAAACCTCAGAATTGGATTATGTTTCGACAGAAAGATGCACCCTAAGGAGGAGACTTGTTCCACCTTACTTTTGCTGAAAATATGTGGAAGAAGGTCCACATAATAGGAATCCCTAGTTCTTGCAGCTGCACAGTGTCTTCTTCTCAGGTTAGCTCTGATACCATGTTAGTGTTTCAACATCAAGCTAGCATTATGTTAGGATCTTTACTGAGAGAATAACAAGTACATAAATCAAACACAAGAAACAATGAACACAATGTTTTGATCGGGGAAACCATAAAGGAGAAAACCCCACAACTTCCTCAGAGATAGAATCAGCACCAAAACAGTAAGATGATCTCCCAAAAGCAGTAGTCTTCTTCTTGTCTAGCCCTAGTGTATTTCCTTCCTCACTAATGCACTACACTTGAGTGAGTGAATGATGTGTATGATAAATAGAGAGACTCTCTCTCTATTTATATTCTTTCATTCACTTGAAGTGCACTCAATCATGTCGGCCTTACTTAACAATTACTTACTAGAGCTGACATCTCTATGAGTGTCTAATAACCCTAGTGCCCCAAGACTATGGGGACTTTAACAATGACTTGACATGATTTATTTACATTATTGATCCTCCTGATCGGAACATCGGGGTATGACAACATGACTCAAATACATAATAGATACATCTCGGAATAAAAATCGGGTTACAATACATAAAATATATAGAAGAATACATTCCAAAGTTACAAATACATCAACAAACTCAGTAGAACCAAATGAACTTTGGAAAATAAGGCTTGCACATGTGCATTACAGAGCACTACCTCTTGCAAGAAAAGTTGTTGAAGGTCTTCCAGAAATACAAGCAAAACATGAAGGGGTCTACAAAGGATGCGTGAAAGGAAAGAACACAAAGAATACATTCCCAAATAGCGAGAGCAAATAAATGGGAATCTTGGAAATCATCCACTCCCATGTATGCAAACCAATGTCATCAAGCTCAGTAAGCGGGTATGTAAACTATGTTTCTTTTATTTATGACTTTTCTAGGAAGACATGGATTTACTTCATGAAGAATAAAGATGAATTGTTCAACAAGTTCAAGGAATTCAAAGCCTTGATCGAGAACCACACTAAAAAGAAGATCAAGACTTTTCGATCAAACAATGGCAAAGAATTCACTTCAAATGAGTTCAAAGAACTATGTAAAGACTCAGGGATTAAGAGGGAGTTCTCCACCCCTTATAATCCACAACAAAATTAAATTGCAAAAAGGAATAATAGAACCATCATGGAAGCTGCACGAGCTATGCTTCATGATCAAGATCTTCCTATGCATCTCTCGGCAGAAGCAGCCAGAACAATAGTGTATGTACAGAACCGTACTCCACACAAAGTACTTGAGAATAAGACTCCTAAAGAAGTCTTCTCTGGAAAGAAACCAAAAGTCATCCATCTCAGAATATTCGGTTGTCCTATGTACATACACATTCCAAAAGAGAAGAGAACAAAATTAGATCCTTCAGGAAAGAAGGGTATATTTGTGGGATACTCTAAAAGCTCGAAGGCTTACAGAATAAACTTCCTAGGGTTCAAGAAGATTGAAATCAGCAGGGATGTAACAGTTTGAGGAATATTCATCCTACATCAAATCTAGAAAAAAAACCTGCTGAAGAACCTGAAGAAGTAGAAGCTCCCATAATTCACGATACAATCATGAACGAGGAAACTCAAGAAGAAGATCAAGAATTTGAAGAACCACAAAGACCTGTATATCCACCATAGGAGAAGAATCCTCAGAAGAGGAAACTTTCTTGGGTACAATAGATTATCCAAGGTGTGGAAAGATATGGGGTTCTAGAAGAGAATCTCAGAGAAAGAAAGAGGACCAGATCCTGTTCCAGTTATGTAGCTTTACTATGTGATTTGATTGATAAAGAACCTTCCAAATATGAAGAAGCAGCAGAATGGAAATAATGGAAGGCTGCGATGATTGAAGAGTATCAATCGATCATGAAGAATGATGTTTGGGATGTTGTCGCAAGACCAAAAGGGAAGTTAGTTTTAACTTCCAAATGGATCTACAAGATCAAGCATGCTACAGACGATATCATAGAGAAATATAAAGCAAGATTTTTTTCTCGTGGTTTCTCATAGAAAGAAGGAATAGACTATGAAGAAACCTTTGTACCTATAGCTAGATACACTTCCATTAGATTGATACTTGCTCTGGCTGCAGTGATGAAATGGAAGATACACCAAATAGATGTCAAGAATGCTTTCTTGAATGGTGTAGTAGAAGAGGAAGTGTATGTGGAGCAGCCACTCGTTTGAGACTCATGATAGGGAGTCTCATGTGTGTAGATTGAAGAAAGGCCTGTACGGTTTGAAACAGGCACCCAAGACATGGTACAGAAGAATTGACAGCTTTCTATCTAGTTTGGAGTTTACCAAGAGTAAAGCAGATTCTAACCTTTAATACAAGGTTGAAGATGGAAACCCAGTGATGCTTCTACTATATGTAGATGATCTATTTGTAACAGGTATGGATGGGTTGATTACTGATATGAAGAGAAAGCTTGCTGCTGAGTTCGAAATGAAGGACTTGGGTATGATGCATTATTTTCTAGGTATGGAGGTGTGGCAGACTACAGATGGAATCTTCCTTTGACAAAGGAAGTATGCAGTAGAGATCCTGAAGAGATTTGGGATGATGGATTACAACGCATTAACCACACCTATGGCATCAAACCTGAAGCTATTGAGTGATGCTTCACCAGATATAGTTGATGCCATGATGTATCGTCAGATGATTAGGTCCTTGATGTACCTGATGAACACGAGAGCATATATTTTCCTTGTTGTGAATACCTTGAGCCAATACTTGAAAGATCCGAGACATGTTCACTTGACTACTACAAAGCATATTTTGAGGTACCTGAAAGGTACGGTTGATTATGGGCTCAAGTATAAGAATGAACAAAGGATTAACCTGGAGGGTTATGTTGATTCAGATTGGGCAGGAAGTGCCATCGATAGGAAGAGCACTTCAAGGTCTTGCTTCAGTATGGGATCAGGAGTGATCTTGTGGTTTAGTAGGAAGCAATCTTGTGTGGCACTGAGCACAACTGAAGCAGAGTATGTTGCAGCCTGTTCAGCTAGTTGTGAGGAAGTATGGCTGAGGAAGCCACTGTTTGATTTATTTGATCTCCAGTTAGATGCTACTTATATATACTGTGACAACCAGGGTTGTGTAAAGTTGTCATAGAATCTAGTATTCCATGACAAGTCGAAGCATATCGAGATCAAGTATCACTATATCAGGGATATGGTGCAGAGAGGAGTAGTGAAACTCTAGTATGTTGCGATGGACGAACATATAGTTGATGTGTTGACTAAGCCATTGTCTAGGGTGAAGTTTGAGTACTTCAGGGAGAATCTTGGTGTTCTCCAAATAGAGATTCCTCCCAAGAGGAAGTGATGTGTCCATGTTGTGCCATTTTGACATGGTGAGAGGATTGGTTCCTTCCATGGTCAGATATAAGTGCTATGCCCTTCTGACAAGGTGAGAGGATTGGTTCCTTCCATTTTTAGGTGTATGTGATGATCCCACATCTAGTATGAAAATGGACTAGCTCTGTGAAGACTCATCTAGTATGAAAAAGGACTAGCTATGAGTAGGTCCCACATCTGGTATGAAAAAGGACCAGCTCTGTGATGGCACATCTAGTATGAAAAAGGACTAGCTTTGTGAAGACTCATCTAGTATGAAAAAGGACTAGCTCTGAGTAGGTCCCACATCTGGTATGAAAAAGGACTAGCTCTGTGATGCCACATCTAGTATGAAAAAGGACTAGCTCTGTGAAGACTCATCTAGTATGGAAAAGAACTAGCTTTGAGTAGGTCCCACATTTGGTATGAAAAAGGACCAGCTCTATGATGCCACATCTAGTATGAAAAAGGACTAGCTCTGTGAAGACTCATCTAGTATGAAAAAGGACTAGCTCTGAGTAGGTTCCACATCTAGTATGAAAAAGGACCAGCTCTATGATGCCACATCTAGTATGAAAAAGGACTAGCTCTGTGATTCCACATCTAGTATGAAAAAGGACTAGCTCTATGATGATACATCCAATATGAAAAAGGATTGGCTCTGTATAGGTTCCTATGATGAGAAGAATCAAGAGATAGAACCCGTGATGATGACCCAGTGATTATCCAGATCGAGTGATGATGATCCAGCAGTGATGATCTAGATCCAGTGATGATATACATCCAGTGATGATGTACAGTGATGATCCAGATTGAGTGATGATCCAAATCCAGTGATGATATCCAGTGATGATCCATATCGAGTGATGATCTAGATCCGATGAATTGAAGATGAAGATGACTTGAAGATGAAGACTTGAAGATGATGAGGACTCAATGACGATCCAGAAGATAAAGGGAAGAAGACTTGTGCTGAAAATTGTGTCGAGACAATACCTTCCTAGTTAAGAGGGAGTGTTGATATATATGTAACTTTGGAATGTATTTCACTTGTATTTATTATATATTATAACCCGATGTTTATTCTGAGATGTACTTGAGTTATGTCATGACCCGATGTTCCTGTTGGGAAAGTCTATAATGTAAACAAGTCATGTCAAGTCATTGTGGGTAACCCTACTATTGTCTAAGGGTTAAAGTCCTCGTAGTTCCAGGACACTAGGGTTATTAGACTCTCCTAGTGAAGTTGGCCTAGTAGGGTTTTAGTCATGTCGAGATTAGTATAAATGGAGTGCTTGAATCTCTATTTATCATACAACTCATACACACTCAAGTGTAGCGCATATTTGAGGAAGGAGAAGACACTAGGGCTAGATAGAAAGAAGGTTACTACTGTCGGGAGATCACTTACTGTTTTGGTTTCTACTTTTGGTGTTGATTCTATCTCTGAGGAAGTTGCAGGGTTTTCACCATTTATGGTTTCCCCAAGGATAAAAACTCTATTCATTGTCACTTTTGTTTGATTGTTGTGCTTGTTATTCTCTTATTTAAATATCCTAATATAAGGCTAGCTTAAGGATGAAATTCTAACATACTCTAGTAAGTCGGTGCCTAGGAGGTAGTAGATAGTAGCCACTAGGCGGTCGACGCTGCAACTAAGTAATGGTTTCAAGTTAGGGTTGAGTAAAAACAATAAATATTCGCATATGCATTCGTTTAGATGCCATACTTTACTAATGGTCATAGATCATGGCCCTAAGCTGTGAATCCTTGATGGACCACCAATTGGAATACCAATCCATTTTACCAATATCATTGCACCCTGTTTTCCCATTTCTATGGGGCCATGAATCCTCGATGGGCCACCAATTGGAATACCAATCCATTTTACCAATATTTTTGCACCTTCTTTTTTCATTTCTGTGGATTTTATTTCTAGACTATGAACTCTAAAGAGTTTGTTTTCAATGAAAGGGGAATTGCAGCTTGCATTGTTGCATATTTAATGGTCAATGGTTAAACTATATACAACCAGGAAAGTTCCATTAACCATCCAAACTATATTAACTAAGAAAGATCATCTGCAATTAGATCCATGGCTAAGGTGAAGTGTTAGTGCAGGTAAATTCATGTCCAAGAACTAGTGCAAGGGTCGAGGCGGCTCATGCTGCTATCAACAAAATACTTCCCCTGCTCTCTAATGTAGAGAAGGTTTTTTTATACATTCAAGAAGCACCTATTATTTAATTATTTCTAGAGTGGTGTAAGGCAATGTTGAGGGTTTCAGGAAGGTTTCATTAAAGGATAAGGAATCACCTACAAGGCCGATAATCCCAGCACATCCCAAGCTTCCTAGTGGAACCATATTTAAGGTTAAGTGACTGTTCGTTTGGGCATGTGATCGTAGTGCAAAGATCACCTCGACCAAGTATTCAATGGGTTAAAATTCCCAAGTCCTTTCATGTTTTCTTCATTTGGGAGAAAACGTTAGTATTGACATGTAAACCGTTTACTGAAGGGGAATTTTAAACACTAAAACGTAAAAAAAAAATAGTATGAAAGGTAAGATTAAAGTGAAATTCCAACCTTGGACGCCGGTCACATCTAGTCTCGTATATCAAAAGTCAACTAAATAAACTTTTTACAATGAGTGTTTCAGCCCAAAGCATAAATTATTAGCACATAAATGGGGCATATTGCACATTTTGATTTATAATAATGCTCGAATCATGTTTGGAATTTCAACAAATGCATCACATGAGAAGATGAAGAAATATGGTTATTTAGTGTAATATTCCTAATAATTGTTAATTTGTTTAATTTAATTTGAATATATATTATTTTTAAACATTTTGACAATAATGTTAAAATGAATGTAATGAATTGTTATTATTTACTAATTAAATAATCGAGAGGAATTAATTGAAGTAACTTTTAAAAGAGTGTTTGGTGACCCACAAGGGAAAATATGAGTGTTTCGAGATTTCTAATGTTTAAAAGTGTAGTTATTTATCCAAAATCTCATAATCATTTTATAATGTTTATTACCTTCTTTTTTTTAAACAAGTACTTACACCCATAATTAGGATAAATCATTAGTTTATAAATTGTACTTTTATTTCTCTTTGAATACTAGTTATAATACATCTAAATAGTATGATCAAGTTTCTACACATAGAATAAATTAGGGTTTGAAACTCAAAGAAAGATATTTACAAATCGATACAACTACACCAAGACTATATCTACAAAAATATTTATATATATGCATTAAAATTAAATACCAATCTATCTTTTAGGTTATAAACTTTAAAAGTTTATATATATAAGAAATTATACTCTTAAAACTAATTCCTCACAAGTGTTAAAACTTGTAAGATAAAGGTTATTTAAGTTAATGTTTCCAAACCTATTAAACCTTATGTGCTAAAATGAAAGTCTATTTCTGTTACACATATAAAGTTGGAAAGTGAAACTTTAAAAAAAATAATATATGCTAAAACCCTACGATAACCAAAATACATTAAAACTACTACAAGAATTCAACAAAAATAATAATCTCTCAAACATCCTTATGACATTTTCTTATTCAAGGGGGTGTTAATGTTAATCCTTAAAAAGAACCTATATTCCTATGGTCGTGCGGCTGTTATATTTTTATCATTAAGCTAGAAAATACATTAGGATCTTTAACTGAGAGAATAACAAGCACAACAATCAAACACAAGATACTATGAACACAATGTTTATCCTCGGGAAAACCATAAATGGTTAAAACCCTGCAACTTCCTTAGAGATAGAATCAACACCAAAAGTAGAACCCAAAACAATAAGAGATCTCCCAACAACATTAACCTTCTTTCTATCTAGCCCCAGTGTCTTCTCCTTCCTCAACTATGCGCTACACTTGAGTTTGTATAAGATGTGTGACAAATCGATAGGTAAGCTCTCAATTTATACTAATTCCCAACTTGAATAAACCCTACTAGGGCCGACCTCACTAGGAGATTCTAATAACCCTAGTGCCCCGGAACTGTGGGGACTTTAACCCTTAACCAATAGGAGGGTTAGCCATAATGACTTGACATGGCTTATTTACATTATAGATATTACCGATAGGAACACCAGGGCATGACATGACTCAAGTAAATCCGGGAATAAACATCGGTTTAAAATATATAAGAAATACAAGTGAAATACCTTCCGAAGTTACATATACATCAACACTCCCTCTTAACTAGGAAGGTATTCTCTCAACACAATTTTCAGCACTAGTCTTCTTCTCTTTATCTTCTGGATCATCATCGAGTCCTTATCATCTTCAATCAATCTTCATCTTCAAGTGATCTTCATCATCGAATTTAGATCATCACTGGACATCATCACTAGATCTGGATCATTACTCGATATGGATCATCAGTGGACATCATCACTAGATCTAGATCATCACTCGATATGGATCATCATTGCTGGATCATCATCACTAGATCTGGATCATCACTCAATCTGGATCATCACTACTGGATCATCATCACTAGATCAATATCATCATCACTCGATCTGGATCATCACTAGGTCAACATCATGGGTGCTATCTCTTGATTCTTCTCATCATAGGAATCTCTACAGAGCCAGCCCTTTTTCATGCTAGATGTACATCTACAAAGCCAATCCTTTTTCATATTGGATGCATCATCTACACAGAGCCAGTCCTTTTTCATACTGGATGAGTCTTCACAGAGCTAGTCCTTTTTCATACTAGATGTGGCAGCTACACAAAGCTAGTCCTTTTTCATACTAGATGTGTCTTTATAGATCCTGTCATTTTTCATACTAGATGTGGTAGCTACACAGAGCTAGTCCTTTTTCATACTAGATGTGTCTTCATAGAGCCAGTCCTTTTTCATACTGGATGTGGCAGCTACACAGAGCTAGTCCTTTTTCATACTAGATGTGTCTTCATAGAGCCAGTCCTTTTTCATACTGGATGTGGCAGCTACACAGAGCTAGTCCTTTTTCATACTAGATGTGTCTTCACAAAGTCATTGCTTTTTCATACTGGATGTGGAAGCTACACTGAGCTATTCATTTTCCATACTTGATGTGTCTTCATAGAGCCATCCCTTTTTCATGCTGGATGTGGCATCCACATACTTCTGAAAATGGAAGGAACCAATCCTCTCACCATGTCAAAAAGCCACAGCACAGACACATCACTTCCTCTTGGGAGGAATCTCAATCTGGAGAACACCAAGCTTCTCCCTGAAGTACTCAAACTTCACCCTAGCCAATGGCTTCATCAGCACATCAGCTCTTTGTTCATCCATCACAACATACTAGAGCTTTACTACTCCTCTTTGCAGCACATCCCTGATATAGTGATACTTGATCTCGATATGCTTCGACTTGTCATGGAATACTAGATTCTCTGACAAATTTACACAACTCTGTTTGTCACAGTATATATAAGTAGCATCTAACTAGAGATCAAATAAATCAGATAGTAGCTTCCTTAGCCATACTTCCACAACACTAGCTAAACAGGCTGCGACATATTTTGCTTCAGCTGTACTCAGTGCCACACAAGATTGCTTCCTGCTAAACCAAGAGATCACACCTAATCCCATACTGAAGCAACACCTAGAAGTTCTATTACTATCATTGGCACTGTCTGCCCAATCTAAATCAACATAACCCTCTAGGTTAATCCTTTGATCATACTTATACTTGAGCCCATAATCAACTATACCCTTTAGGTACCTTAGAATGTGCTTTGCAGCAGTCAAGTGAACATGTCTCAAATCTGTCAAATATTGGCTCAAGGTGTCCACAACAAAGCAAATATTCGGTCTCGTGTTCGTCAGGTACACCAAGGACCCAATCATGTGACGATACATCATGGAATCAATCGAATCTGATGAAGCATCACTCAATAGCTTCAGATTCTATGCCATAGGTGTGTTTAATGCCTTGCAGTCCATCATCCCAAATCTCTTCAGGATCTCTACTGCATACTTCCCTTGTCCAAGGAAGATTCCATCTGTATTTTTCCACACCTCCATACCTACAAAATAATGCATCATACCCAAGTCCTTCATTTTGAACTCGGCAACAAGCTTTCTCTTCGTATTAGAAATCAACCCATCCATACCTGTCACAAATAGATCATCTACATTAAGTAGAAGCATCACTGGGTTGCCATCTTCAACCTTGTAGTAAAGGTTGGAATCTGCTCTACTCTTGGTAAAGCCCAAACTAGATAGAAAGCTGTCAACTCTGCTGTACCATTTCCTGGGTGCCTGTTTCAAACTGTACACGGATTTCTTGAATCTCCACATATGAGACTCCATGTCAGGTGTCTCAAAACCAAGTGGCTGCTCCACATACACCATTCAAGAAAGCAGTCTTGACATCCATTTGGTGTATTTTCCATTTCATCATTGCAGCTAGAGCAAGTACCGATCTGATGGAAGTGTATCTGGCTACAGGTGCAAAGGTTTCTTCATAGTCTATTCCTTCTTTATGGGAGAAACCACAACCAACAAATCTTTCTTTATATTTCTCTATGCTACCGTCTGTAGCATGCTTATTCTTGTAGATCCACTTGGAAGTTATAGTTGACTTCCATTCTGGTCTTGGGACAACATCCCAAACATCATTCTTCATGATCGATTGATACTCTTCAATCATAGCATCCTTCAATTCTTTTCATTCTGCTGCTTCTTCATAATTGTAAGGTTCTTTATCAATGAAGTCACATAGTAATGCTACATAACTGGAATAGGATCCAGTCCTCTTTCTTTCTCTAAGATTCTCTTCTGGAACCCCATATCTTTCCACACCTTGGATAAGCTCTCGTACCCAAGCAGGTTTCCTCTTGTGAGGATTCTTTTACTATGGTGGATCTACGGGTCTTTGTGGTTCTTCAAATTCTCGATCTTCTTCTTAAGTTTCTTCGTTCATGATTGTATCATGAATTATGGGAGCTTCTCCTTCTTCAGGTTCTTCAGTAGGTTTCTTTCTGGATTTGATGTAGGCTGAATCTTCATCAAACCTTACATCCCTGCTAATGTCAATGTTCTTGAAGCCTGGGAAGTATATTCTGTAAGCCTTTGAGCTTTCAGAGTATCCCACAAATATACCCTTCTTTCCTAAAGGATCTAATTTTGTCCTCTTCTCTTTTGGAATGTGTATGTACACTAGCAACTGAATATTCTAAGAGGGATGACTTATGGCTTCTTGCCAGAGAAGACTTCTTCAAGAGTCTTGTTCTCGAGTACTCTGTGTGGAGTATGGTTTTGTACATACATTTCTATTCTGCCTGCTTTTTCCCAAAGATGCATGGGAATATATTGATCATGAAGCATAGCTCTTGTAGATTCCATGAGAGTTCTATTATTCCTTTCTGCAATCCCATTCTGTTTTGGATTATAAGGGGTGGACAACTCCCTCTTAATCCCTGAGTCTTTACGTAGTTCTTTGAACTCATTCGAAGTGAATTCTCCACCATTATCTGATCGAAAAGTCTTGATCTTATTTTCAATGTGGTTCTTGATCAAGGATTTGAATTCCTTGAACTTGTTGAATACTTCATCTTTGTTCTTCATGAAGTAAATTCATGTTTTCCTAGAAAAATAATCAATAAAAGAAACATAGTATGCATACTCGCTTAGAGAACTTGATGACTTGGGTCCACATACATTGGAGTGGATGATTTCCAATATTCCTTTTTCCTTGCTCTTGCCAGGGGGACTTCACTTAGTGAACCTCTCAAATAGCACGTGCGATCATGGGATGTTAAAGAATACCCTTAATTTCGAGATATATTGACCCATAAACTTTTTTTTTAAACCCCCTCCCAATACTTAAAACCTCCTCACCACCCCTTTTTATATCTCAATCCTTATAAACCACCCTACCTACTCCCACCTTTAACCCCTCATCCCCCCAATACCTGCAATATATTGGTTTGATTTTTTATAATTTTAAAACCCACAATATGAACTAACGTGATAGGATATTGACCAACATGTGAAGCCCCCATGGCTCTTGCTACTTGGAAATGTCTTCTTTGTATTCTTTCCTTTTGCACATCCTTTGCAGACTCCATCATGCTTTGCTTGAATTTTTGGAAGACCTTTAACAAATTTGCTTGCAAGTGGTAGTGCTCTATAATGCACATGTGTAGGCCTTCTATGCCGAAGTTGATTTGCTTCTACTAATTCATGAACCAACGCTTGTTCTGGTTGGCCCTTCAGCTTGTATAGACCTCCTTCTTGTTCCCTAATCACTATTGCATTGTCAAAAGTGTTTCCCTTTGGCCACATAATAAATTGGCCATCTACAAAAGCAACCCTCATTCCTTTTACATCCAATGTAGAGATGGAGAGTAGGTTATTCTTTAGTTCTGGAACAAATAATACATTCTTCATCTTCATAGACTTTCCAGAGTCTAGTATATAGGAGGATTCACTACTACCTTTTATTGGATACTGGTAGTCATCCCCAAGTTTCACCTTGTGAGGTGACTCATGTTCAGATAGCTTCACAAATGATTCTTTGAATCCCTTCATGTCCTCGGAAGCACCAATGTCTACGAGCCAATCATTTCTTCCATGTGAAATAGTTCCCTTAAGAGCGGAGATCAACACATATTCTTCATCACTTGAAGAATCACTTTCTTGTCTAACTCTCTTTGAGGAAGGTTCATCATCCTCTGCAACATGAGCATGATGTCTTCTCTTGTTTTCCTTCTTCTTCTTTAAGTTCCCTTTATTAGGAAAGAATCTAGATATGTGACCTTTCTCGTCACATGTGTAACATCTAATGGTAGACGGATCTTTTCTAGGGTGTGCGATCTTACCTTTGGAGTGATGATGGTTCCTCTTGGTTTTCTTGGAGTGAACTGTGAGAGCTTTATTTTCACTTCCCATCTTCTCTTCTTAAGCTGTTGTCTGAGCTTCTTCTTGAGAGCATTATTCCCATAGTCTGCTGAAATTGACTAACTTCTTTCTGGAACAGATCCCTTGAACGAAAGAGTCCCATGATCTAGGGAAACCATTCAAGGTGGTCATCACAATCTCTGCATTTTCCACTTCTTCATCTACTTCTTCCAACTGTTACTTGATCTGAGATACCCTTGTAAAGTAAGACTGAATAGTCTCAGCATTTTGGATCTTTACATTCTTCAATTGGTTTCTCAGAGTCATCTTCCTGTTTATGTTCTTCCCTTCAAACAATTTGGTTAGGGCATCAAACATAGCTTTAGGTGTATTCAGGGAGGACACTTGTGGTATGAGGTGATCCTTGATTGAATCAACAATAATTCTCTTTTCCATAACCAACTTCTTCTTATGTAAGGCCTTAGCCTCATCTCCCTCTGGAACTGAAACCTTCTCATTGATATAGGAGTCCAACTCATTTTCTTCCAGGACCAAGGACATCCTATACTTCCAAGCTCGGAAGTTATCAGCTCCCTCAATATTTCCATAAAGCTTGGTATGATGAGACATCTTAACTGAGAACCCCAAATGGAAATACAAAATATTTAGACCTTACCAGGTCGAGATGTTGGATTTGGATTTGGAGCTGAAATCCTGTAGTGTTGGTTCAATAGCAAATTAGGGTTTTTCTTTTATCGAGTTCTCTCCAACCAAATCCTTTGAATTTGATCCCTAACTGCGATTTTGGGGAGGAGATCAATCTAGGCCTGGTCTCAGTGAAAAATTCCTCTTCTATGAGAAGCCCTAATTTTCGACAGCAGTGTCGGGTCCAAAACTGAAAAACCTCATAATTGGATTTTGCATCGACCGAAAGATGCGCCCTAAGGAGGAGAGTTAATCCAACCTTATTTTTTTGAAAATATATGGAGGAAGATCCACTACATAGGAAGCCCTAGTTCCCACAGCTGCACAGTGTCTTCTTCTCAGGTTAGCTCTAATACCATGTTAGATTTTTATCATTAAGCTAGCAATACATTAGGATCTTTACCTAAGAGAATAACAAGCACAGTAATCAAACACAAGAGATAATGAACACAGTGTTTATCCTTGGGGAAACCATAAATGGTGAAAACCCCACAACTTCCTCATAGATAGAATCAACACCAAAAGCAGAACCCAAAATAGTAAGTGATCTCTCGATAACAGTAACCTTCTTTCTATCTAGCCCCAGTGTCTTCTGCTTCCTCAACTATGCTGTACACTTGAGTGTGTATAACATGTGTGATAAATATAGAGACCAGCTCTCTATTTATACTAATTCCTGACTTGACTAAACCCTACTAGGGCCGACCTCACTAGGAGAGTCTAATAACCCTAGTGCCTCGAAACTGCAGGAACTTTAACCCTTAACCAATAGGAGGGTTACCCACAATTACTTGACATGACTTGTTTACATTATAGATATTCCTGATAAGAACATTGGGGCATGACATGACTCAAGTACATCCCGAAATAAACATCGGGTTACAATATATAAGAAATACAAGTGAAATACATTCTGAATTTACATATACATCAACGGCGGCCTCAAACCCTAATTGATATTTAAAAATAAAATAGTTCTAGGGTTCAAATATTTTTAAGGATCGTAGTTAAATACGATTACATTTTTTAGGGATTCATTACCCAACTAATTACAAGTTTATGTTTCATTTAAAAATACCAAATCGAGATTATCAACATGCCACAGCTTGGGTAATAGGTTGAAGACTGTTTTGTATTATCATATGCACTTCAAACATACATGATAAAATCGCAATAGTCTTAGAGTTTAATTCAATCACTATAACATCAAGTGTTTATCCATTAATAAAACTTGAAATGATTCGATAGTGGCTATAGGGATTTTTTTCAAATACTAGTGTGATAGTGTAAAGGCCTCATGACCGCATTTTCTATCTTTATAAAAACGACAACAAAACTATAAATTTAAACACGACTAAGTTTATACAACACAAAATACCTCACAGAGTGTCTTAAAACAAGAATAATTAGATTTGTGATGCGACAATCATAGGAATCTTCATTTACATCATAAAATATAAACACTGTCAATAAACGAAACATAGCATAGTCACTTCGACTCTAAAGTCAAAGGACTGTTTCTCCATTACATTCAAGTGTAAGAGCCTCATGGATATACCAAAGGTAATTTACCCTTAATAACAGACCAACGCATATATGGTTTCCCCAACCCATGCCAAGAAAAAACAGTAATTGTCGAAACCATAACCTCACAATGAGCCAAAATATTTTAGGTACAGGTCTTACCATGGTCGAGAACGCGTGCTTTCATAGGAGGTAGCCATTTCCCTTTTCTTGCATCCATGGAGGAAGAAGCCTGCGTAAACATACACGCACACCAGAATTCAGTACTACTTTTAGTAAAAAGGGATGCAACGATTTTTACAGAATTTAATTCAAAACAAGAAGTTTTACCTGCAAGAACATCATTGGGGAAAGAGTTCCCCAATAGTCTGTAGTTGTGTTTAAATTACACAGAGAAACTATTTTGTTCACAAATAGTTTTGGAACCATGGTGGATAAACTTGTTACAACACATAACGATCTAGAACCATCGTAAAACCCAATTTATTCATGTCTAGAACTAGAGCCGAGAATCTTGGCTCTCACCCTGGAAGAAAACCAAACAATACAATGCAAAAGGGAAGAACAAGGAAAATTAAACCTTAGGGTTTAAGAGGTGATAGGTCTGTGCTCCTGCCGGAGACTGTAGGACCTTCACGTGATCACTTACATGCCGAAGCATTAAACTTTGTCCTTCAATTTAAAACCAACAGTCTAAGGTTTACAAATTCACAACCCTTTTGGATGGGTACTAGATTTTACCAAAGTTAAAATATGTTTTCTCCCTTATAATTATTTTATCTCCTCATTGGGATCCTTGAAAATGGCGTAGTAAGGCAAGGAGTCTTCCTTTTCACGTACCTGCATTAAATAAAAGAGTTTATGCTTTAGCTCTCAAAGCTAAGTAAGACCTTCACCTAATCCTTTAGCTCATTGAGCAGATAACAAACATCTAAAGCATAGTTAACAAACACACTATTTTTGTAAATAAATAAAGGAGTTTTCAACATAGTTTTCGTAACTATACGCCTGAATTAAAGTAGTGTTGGTATAGTTTCCAAGTCTAGTGGAACTAGAGAAAAAACAACAAAGTACATCAAACCATATCAGATAGTAACTAAAGGTGACATATCATGAATTATAATTGTGTCGCTAGAACCTTTAAGTCACATAAAATTGTGCACGATAGATAAAAAACTATAAAATACAAAACTAAAGAGCATATGGTTAAAAGAATTTTCAAGACTAAACAAAGTTGGATATGTTGTTGTAACCATGATAAATAATGCTTAAATTTGTAGTTAGGTATATTATTAAAAAAAATCTGTAATTTTAAAGAGATGTTACAAGTGGTATTAGAGAGAGGTTCCAAACACTAGGGTTGAATGGCTCACTCGCATACAAATGATGTTTTAAATTTATTTCTATATAGAAATATAAATTTTGTTTTGTAGGAAAATGGAAGGTGTTGAAGTATCTACTGAAAATGGATCTCATCACAATAATCTAGACAACATTTATGTGGAACTGAATAACCCACCCTCAAAGTTACTACAAACAGTCAAAGAGTTAAAAGATGAACTGAAAACTATGAAAAATGATAATAAAAGTATTTTGAAACTATATCAGATTTTACTAGACAAAATACACAACAGAGGAAAAGAGAAAAGAAGTGCTTATGAAATTAATTCGGAAAAAATATCCTACAAGCATAAGGGAAAGAGAGTAAAATATTCTGATAGTGAATCTTCTTCAGAAGTTAATGCAACGTCACATAGGGGAAGGTATAAATACACAAGTGAAATTAGTTAAAGCGACCATAAACGTAGAAAAATGAAGTATAAACCTTATGAAGAGGTTTCAAGAGAATTTAAAAAGATAAATCCACCCATGCTCAACAAAGAAGTAGAAAAGGGTGAAGAATTCTAGGCTTGGTTATCGGAAATGAAGAAATATTTCCATATTATAACTACTCTGAAAAAATAAAACTCGGATGGCTACCTACAACTTAACCAAAAAGCATGACATCCGGTGGCAAGATATAAAAAGAGTCAAAAACCTTAAGGAGAAGTATCTAACCTGGAGAGTCTTTAAAAATTATTTTAAAAGGAAATTTTTATCTTAACATTATTATGAAGAAAGATCTAAAGAATTTTATGAACTAAAACTGGGTTTAATTTCAATGAAAGAGTTAAGTAGAAAATTTCTAAGTCTGTTAATATATGTACCATATATAATTGACGAAAATTGCTAAAATACAAAGGTTTTTAAGTTGTCTTCCAACTAGGTGCAAGGAAAAAAATAAGTTTGATAATCTGAAGACCCTTCAAGAGGCAATGAGAAAAGTTGACTTCTGTTATGAACAGAGTAAAAACAGAGAAAACATACATAACTAAAACAATAAAAGAATGGGTAACTTTGATCAAAAGAGAAAACGTTTTCAGTAAAATAAAAGTTTTGGAAATAATTCTCGGAACTTCTCCAAGAATAATTACCAAGGAGAAGATTTTAAAAATAAGACACAAAAAAATTCTACAGCACCAAAAGGTAGGGATATTCCCAACAATTATGTTAAAAATAATAATGAACATAAGGAACCTGTAAAGTGTTGGGAATTCCAAGGAACGCATTATTCCATGTATTGTCCGAACATAAAAGGGAACTTCAAAAATGTACATACCATTCAGGACAAAAAAAAAGTTGGAGATGTAGCAAATGAAATGCCCAAAATAAATACATCCTTGAAGAATCAACAAGATGATCATCAAAATTCCATGGTGGAAGTACAATATATGATACAAAACCAGTCTGTTTCCATTCTGATTGACCCAGGTTCTAGATTAAGTTATGTGTCACCTAACAGAGTGGAAAAATGAAATCTTTCTTTGAAAAAGTTTGAAAAGTATTGTCTTGTCTAGTTAGCTACAGAAACTAAAAGGAGAGTAGTTAATTATTTTGAAAATTGTGATTTATTTATGATTCAATTCAAAATGCAAGTCAAGTTAAATGTGTTACCATTATGATCTTATGATGTTCTAATAGGTATGGATTAGTTGGAAAAACATCAAGTAATTCTAATTTGTTTTCAGAAAACATTCACTTGTTTAAACATTAAAAGAGAAAGGATTATAGTTAAAGGAATACCTATGAAAATTTATGTTAGACAGATAACATCATTACAGATGCAAAAGTCTGTAAGAAAAGGTTTTAAAGTCTTTGTTGTACATGTAATAAATAACGAACAAATTGATAAAGAAGATCAGATGAAATTCGATGATATTCCAATCCTACAAGATTTTGTGGATGTTATCTTGGAATAAATTCCAGGATTACCTCCGAAGAGCGATCTGGATTTTACGATTGAATTAGTACCAAGATTTGTACCAAATTCAAAGGCTCCTTACCAAATGAACATTTTAGAATTGAATAAATTAAAATTACAACTGCAAGAACTAATAGACAAAAATTATGTAAGACCAAGTGTATCCCCTTGGGGAGCACCTGTCTTATTCATTAAAATGAAAGACGGTACATTATGTCTATGTATAGACTACCATCAACTGAACAAACTGAAAATCAAGAATAAATATCTTCTACCCCACATCAATGATCTATTTGATGAGATATGTCGAGCAACAATATTTAAAAAAAAAAAGACTTGAGATTGGGATATCATCAAGTCAGAACTAAAGATGAGGATATGTTTAAGACTTCTTTCATAACTAGATACAGGCACTATGAGTTTGTGGTTATGTCCTTTAGGCTAACGAACAAACCAACAACTTTTATGTGCTCAATGAACAATGTCCTAAGCTAATAATTAGATAAATTTGTAGTCGTGTTCATACATCACATACTAATTTATTCTAAAATGAAAGAAGAACATAATGAACACTTGCAGATAATACTACAAGTTTTAAGAGAAAATAAATTGTATGATAAATTCAGTAAATGTGAATTTTATAAAGATAAGATAGAGTATCTAGGGCACGTGATATTCGAATAAGGGATATAAGTAGACTCAGATAAGATAATAGCAATAATTGATTGGCTTGTTCGCAATGATGTAACTAATGTAGGATCATTTATGGGAATAACAGGTTATTACAGGAAATTTATAGAAGGATTTTCAAAAATCGAAAATCCTATAACATCATTACAGAAAAAGGGAAAAAGATTTGTCTAGGATAAAAAAATGTGATTTTTTTTTTAATAAATTAATAGAACTATTAACCACTACACCCATATTAAAAATAACAGATCCAGACAAAGATTTTGTTGTATACACTGATGCATGCAATGAATGTTTGGGTGGAATACTGACACAAGAAGGTCACGTAATTTTTTATGAATCAATGAAGTTAAAAACACACGAAAAGAATTATGCAACTAATAAATTAGAGTTGGCTGTCATAATCCATGCTTTAAAAATGTGGTGCCATCATCTAGTACGTAAAATATTTTTCCTAATGTATGATAACATAAGCTTGAAGTATTTGTTTGATCAACAAGATCTAAACGTAATGCAAGCTAGATGGTTAAATTTCCTTAGCGAATATGATTTTGAAATCAAACATATTAAAGGAATGGAAAATAAAGTGGTTGATTCCTTAAGCATAAATGCAATAACAATTTTTATAGCTTCCACTAGCAGTTATAAAACCGAATTAGATGATAAATTGGAAAAAGAAATAAAACTAGACACAGAATACCAACATTTAAGAAAAAAAGTAACTGAGAATGTATCTAAAAATATAAATACAGATTACAGTTTAAATGAAAATGGATTAATGTTGTATTAAAATATACTTTATGTGCCTAACATACCAGAAGTTAAACTTCTGATTTTGAATTAAGTACACAAAATTCCTTATTCCGGACATCTAGGGTATCAATTTAGATGATAACAATATTAAGAAAAGTTTATTTTTGGCCTAATATGATTGAACGAAGTTGCTGAATATATAGCTACATGTATAGAATGTCAGTAAGTTAAAGTTGAACAACAACACCCAATAGGCCTTTTACAACCATTAACAATTCCAAATTGGAAATGGGAAGTCACCGGTCTTGATTTTATAACTGGTTGACCTAAAAATCATAAACAAAATGATTCAATAATGGTAGTTGTGGAAAAACTAAGAAAGGAAGTGCACTTTATACCTGTTAAAACCACTCATAAAGTTGCTAAAATTGTTGATATATTTATGAAAGAAATATTTTAGTTGCACGAGATTCCGAAGGTAATAATTTGTCATAGAGATCCTAAGTTCACTGGTAAATTTTGGAAATCTTTATTTAAAGGACTAGATACTAAATTGAATTTCAATATTGCTCATCATTTGCAAATGGATGGAAAAATAGAAAGATTCAATCAAATATTAGAATACATGTTACGAATGCATGTTAGAGACTATCCCAAGAAGTGAGAAGATTATTTGCTCTTAGTTGAGTTTGCGTATAATAATCATTATCAAGATTCAGCTAAACTTGATCCTTTTGAAATATTATATGGTAGAAAATGTAACACTACTATTACATGGAGTAATCTAGTTGATAGATTGATGTTAAGACCTGACTGGAACTAAGAGTGAAACAAGTACAAACCAATTTGAAAACTGCTCAGGACATACAAAAGAGTCATGCAAACCTTAAAAGAACTATGAAATAATTCTGAGTAGGTGAGCATGTATTTGTAAAGGCAAAACCCAAAAGGAGCTCCTTTAAACTAAGGATTTGTGCTAAATTAGCACCCAGGTATTGTGGACCATTTGAAAATATTGGCAAGAGTGGGGTCAACGGCATATCAGCTAGCTTTGCCACCTAATCTTAGAATACATAATGTCTTTCCTATTTCCATATTGAAAAAGTATGCCCACAATGCTACTCATGTGATCGACTGGAATATTATTCAAGTAAAACCTGAAGGAGATTTTCAAGTGGAACCGGATTGTATTCTAGACAAGAGAGAATTTTTTTTCTGGAATCACACCATTGGACAGGCACAGGTGCAATGGAAACACCTTAGTCCAGATGAAGCAACCTAGGAATTGGAGATTGATATGTGGGTAGCATATCCATCTATGTTCTAGTAGGACTCATTATAAAATTAAGAAACATCGAGGACAATGCTGAACTTAAGGGGGGGTGTTTATAACACACCTAGAACTGAAAAATAAATATTTTTATTTATTTCAGAAAACATTTTGTTAAATTTATTGTAAAGTTTTTATGACCAAGTTGATCAAGGATGTCTGTAATTGAAGAATTATTTATTTTAATAATTAAATAGAAAAGACACCTATACAAAAGAGACTATTCAATGAGTGTTCACTGACCCACTAGGAGGAATGAGCAGCTATAGAAGGTTATTTGACAAGTGGAAGGACTAGCATTTCATTTTCTAGTTGTTGCACGAAGCATAATCCCTAAAATTGTGGTCATGTTCCCTCAGAGGGGGAACTGAGAGGGTGGCTGATTTAATTCCAAAAACTAACCCAAATACCTAGGAAATCTTATAAATACCATCAAATTGAGTAGGTCACTCACTAATACATTATCTTTCTAAGTGAATGAGCCTTGTGATTGATGCAAACTAAAAATTTAGGCACACAAGGAATTTGATGAGGGGATAGATAAAGCGGAATTTCTAAGTTAAGTTTGCTACTGAGTGCTAAGTTGTAGCAAGTTGTTGTGTGGGATATCATCCAGTGATATTCATCCTAGTGGTTCAGTGAACAGGATCAGGGGTCCTAAGCAGATAATGTTGGTTGCTTCAGGAGACGGTTGGTTGGAATACTATCATTTCAGTGTTTTTCCCTTCTACAAATTATCCAGGTTCTAACTATCGTTATTTATTCAATTCTATATCTGTAATTAAATTCTAAGGTTCTTTTTTTGCTTATAAAGTATGTTTAGTATCTATGGGGTTTAAAGGGTGATTTTCTGTATTAAAATCTCTCTGTAAGAAAAGCTATAGTTATTTATCCAAAATCTCATAATCAGTTTCTCATGTTGATTACCTTTTTTTTAAACAAGGAGTTTCAGTCATAATTAGGATAAATCATTAGTTATAAATTGTGTTTTTATTTCTCTTTGAATACAAGTTATAATACATCTAAATAGTATGATTAAGTTTCTTCGCATAGAATAAATTAGGGTTTGAAACTCAAAGCAAGATCTTTACAAATCGATATAACTACACCGAGACTATATCGACATATATATTTATATATATACAATAAAATTAAATGCCAATCTGTCTTTCAGGTTATAAATTTTAAAAGTGTCTATATATAACAAATTATACTTTTAAAACTAATTCCTCACAAGCGTTAAAACATGTAAGTTAAAGGTTAGTTAAGTTAGGGTTTCCAAACCTATTAAACCTTCACTCCTAAAATGAAAGTCTATCATTAGAGGAAATTTCAACTCAAAATGGGCTTCCTAAGAAAAATAATAAAATAATATTTATTAATTTTGGAGGAAGAAAAGAAAAAAACTACTTTTTTGTTTATATTTTCGACATATCTCCCTGTGATTTTACTCAAATTTTGATCGGGAGAGCTCATTGGATATGAAATTAAATTCTTCATCCAATAAGTCCCCATTCAACATACTTTTGATGGACCCACCAAAAACAAGGAATACCTAAAAAAATGGTTAAAAAACAGGACCGCAGAACAATAACAGATATACAGTTAAATCAATAAACAAAATGCAAAACACATAAAAACATTATATAGAGACAGAGATATAACATGGTTCACCCAAACGATAGGCTACGTCCACAAAGAAATTTTCAGTCCTTTTATTACAGTCGAGAAAGATGAAGCGATACACCCTGTAGCAAAACCGCTACACTTCCTCTTCACGCTCTCACAGTCTCTCTTCCAATACAATACAATACCATCCTTAGTCGTTTTACAATGCTTTCTTTTATAGGGGAAATACAATGGAAAAATTCTAGGGTTAACCCAATACCATGGGTCTGCAATATTGTTGGCCAACACACATCCCAAAAAAAAATCTCGGGGGCTCTGCCATCGAACCCCCTTTTTCAGGGCACTACCCCAAACCCCACGGAAGAGGGAATGAGTGTATAATACTCTTGGGTTACAATCACAACTAAATAATATCTCTGGATATGGAAGATTAGGCTCCACAACCAACAAAAACATGATGATGACATCATCATCAAGTATTTTCAGGTATTTATTGTTTTTGGGGTAGAGTGGTCTATCAAAAGTATGACAAGTGCATACTTGTTGGATGTAGAATTTAATTTCACATCCATGGAGCTCTCCCGATCCAAATTTGAGTAAAAGCATAGGGAGATATGTTGAGAATATGAACAAAAAAGTAGTTTTTTTATGACACCTATCCCCAAATTTATATTAAAAAATTATTTAACACCTATATGATATTTAAATTTAAAGCAATCTCATTGGGTAACACATGATGACAAGGAATTTGAATTATGGTTAAAAGGTTCAGTTTGAGTGTAAACTTCCTCTAATTTTTTGTTACATAGTTAAAGTTCGGAAGTGAAACTTTGGAAAAAAATTCATATATGCTAAAACCATACGATAACCAAAATACATTAAACTACTACATGAATTCAACAAAACAATTAATCTCTCAAACATCGTTACGACCTTTTCTTATTAAAATGGGAGTTAATGTTAATATTTAAACAAAACTAATATGTGCATGGCCTCAAGGCCTAAAACCCTAATTGTTATTTATGGAAAACAAAGATTAAAAATAAAACAGGTTTAGAGTTCGAATCGTGTTAAGTATCGTAGTTAAATAGAATTACATTGTTTAGGGATTCATTTCCCTGCTAGTTACAAGTTTATCTTTCATTTAAAAATACCAAATAGATATTATTGATAGGCCACAGCTTGGGAAATAGGATGAAGACCATTTGGTTTTATCATCTACACTTCAACCACACATAATACAATCGCAATAGCCTTAGAGTTTAATTCAATCACTATAACATCAAGTATTTATCCATTAAGAAAACTTGAAACGATTCGACAGTGGCATTATGAGTCTTTTTCAAAGACTAGTGTGATAGTGTAAAGGCCTCTCGGTTGCATTTTCCAATTTTATAAAAATGACAACAAAACTGTAAATCTAAACACGACTCAGTTTATACAACTCAAAATCCCTCACAGAGTGTCTTAAAACAAGAATAATTACATTTGTGGTGCGACAGTCATAGAACTGTTCATTTACATCATAAAATATAAACACTACCAATAGATGAAACATAACACAGTCACTTCAACTCTACAATCAAAGGATTGTTTCTCCATTACATTCAAGTGTAAGAGCCTCACGACTATACCAAAGGGAATTTACCCCTAATAACAGACCAGCGCAGAGATGGTTTCCCCAACCCATGCCAAGAAAATGTAGTAATCGCCGAAACTATAACGTCAAAATGTGCCAAAATATTTCAGGTATAGGTCTTACCAAGGCCGAGAATGCATGCTTGCATAGGAGGTGGCAATTTGCCTTCTGTTGCAGCCATGGAGGAAGAAGCATGCTTAAACATACACACACACCAAAAGTCGGTACTAATTTTAGTAAAAAGAGAAGCATTGATTTTTACATAATTTAATTCAAAACAAGAATTTTTACCTACAAGAGCATCATTGGCAAAAGAGTTCCCCAATAGTCGGTAGATGGGTTTAAATTACACAGAGAAAGTATTTTTTCACAAATACTTTTCAAACCATGGTGGAGACACTTGTTACAGCACATAACGATCCAAAACCATCATAAAACCCAATGTATTCATGTCTAGAATCATAGCTGAGAAGCTTGGCTCTCACACTGGTAGAAAACCAAACAATCCAATGTGAAAGGGAAGAACAAGGAAAATTAAACCTTTGGGTTTAAGAGGTGACAGGTTTGCGCTCTAGCTAGAGGCTCCATGACCTTCACATGATCACTTAAATGCCAAAGCGTTAAACTTTGTCCTTCAATTTAAAACCAACACTCTAATCTTTGCAAATTCAGAACCCTTTTGGATGGGTACTAGCTTTTACTAATGTTAAATTATGTTTTCTCCCTTATAATTATGTTATCTCCTCGTTGGGATCCTTGAACATGGCCTAATAAGGCAAGGAATCTTCCTTTTCACGTACCTGGATTAAATAAAAGAGTCTATGATTTATCTCTCAAAGCTAAGTAATACCTTCACCTAATCCTTTAGCTGATTGAGTGGATAACAAACATCTAAAGCATAGTTAACAAACACAGTATTTTTGTAAATAAAGAAAAAAAAAATTAACATAGTTTTTGTAACTAGACGTCAATTAAAGGAGTGTTGACATAATTTCCAAGTCTAGTGGAACTAGAGAGCAAACAACAAAGTACATCAAACCATATCAGACAGTAACTAAAGGTGACATAGCATGGATTAGAATAGTGTCGCTAGAACCTTTAAGTGGCATAAAATTGTGCACTATAGATAAACAACTATAAAACTAAAAACTAAATAGCATATGGTTAAAAGAATTTTCAAGACTGAACAAAGTTGGATATGTTGTCGTAACCATGATAAATAATGCTTACACTTGCACTTTGGTCTATTATTAAAAAAAATTATGTCCATAATTTTAAGGAAATGTTACTCTTTTTGCCACTATATTTTATACCTTCCATCACAAAAAATCAGAAAAAATATTAAAACCTCTATATATAGTCTAATGTATTTATAAATTTAATTATAATAATATTAAATAATTAAAATGCAAAAATTAAACTATGAAACAATAAAACCAAGTTATAATAATATATTCTAAAAATTATTATCCTAACTAAAATATTATATGATAAATAGTTACTAAACTTTATATTACAAAATAAATCTAAAATAAAACTAATCTATTAATATCTGATATTTAGAACTAAATTATAAAACAAAATAGATATTATAAATTTTAAAGTTTTAAAATTTTAAAATGTAAAACTAATTCTAAATTAATTATCAGCAAACTTTAAAATAAAACAAAAAATTGAAATAATTCTTATTTTATAATATATGCAAAATTATAAGTAAATTATGATATCTTTGCTATTTTCGAACTCTCTCCAAATTTCCATATAAAAATTTCTAACACGACCAAATTATACTACTATGCTGTAATGGTGTGCAAAGTTTAACACTATCCATTTTGTACAGAAAGAGCCGAAGACATTGCATGCAAAAACGAAAATCCTTGCTTCGTGATCGGTAAGAACTCGGAATACCACAAATGGTTATTTGTTATAACTTACTATGTACACTCTTAAATTAAAGAAAATAATGTATTATTAATATTTCAACGAAATATTAAATAGAAATAAACAATATTCATTTAACCAACATCTTACTTTTCATTCATCCTTGGTTTTGAAAGTGGCTCCTAGCATGGATGTTGCACATCTGCAACATTGGTCCGTTTATCCAGAAGGTGGTTGGGTTTGTGGTCGTGTGGGACCTAGGCGTTCACCTCATTTACAGGATAAGTTTTATACTGTAAATTTTTTGTTTAACCCTGATGGATTTTCATTCTACATGAAAGCGGTATTTGCAGCCTCTTTGTTCCATTGTTGTCTTGAATATTTTTGTGTGTATAATTTTATGGATTAGTAATTATTGTGGGTTCCATACTCGATAGGATTACCACCAATTCGGTTCAACGGTTTTTCTAAAAACGTTTTATATATTATTGTTCTAAAGAACAGTGGAGGCCATATGCGATTGACTTACAACCACTCTATTTTTAACATTGATGTAAACTATTTTACATATTAAGGTTTTCGGAAACAATGGATTCCATCTTCGATGAAATTATAGCCACCCGGTTTCGAACCCTGTATGTTTAAAATGATAATTAAATGCTTTAATACGACCCCCCTATGCGTTTGTACCAGCTCATTGTTTTTGAGTTTTGGGTTGTTAATAATAATTACCATCATGAGTTTTATTTACACAATGACTTCCATTTTGAAATGGTATTTTTGCCACATTTTATATTTTAATGGTTTTGTGGTTTGTGAAATATTTGTAAACTGTAGAGTTGATATGTTTTAATTGAAAGCATAAGCCTCGGGTCAGATACGTATAAGATGAGGATGTGCAAAATACGATATGGATTCATGAGCTATCATGATGGTTATAGTAGATAAGAGATTTAGTTTAATAACTTGACTTCAATCATGGATGGTTAGATAATGGATATAGTAATTTTTATTGTATGATAATAAATCATTCAATCTTGGTAAATCTTGACCTTGGTAATCTCGATCTGTATTGGGGTTTTGAGATGAGATAACATAGATATGTTTTTATCTTGGATTCACAGAAGCCTCTTATCTCTTATTATGCTCATTTAAGAAATTCATAAATAAATATTTTATGGTATTTTTTATTAACAGGTTATGCAAATGGATACTTTGTTGTGTTATTTGTTTTGGGTTTCATCTATCATTTTATCTATGATCTTGTTATAATAAATACTGAAATTTTCTTCCGTAATCCATAAAGTAAATTAACTAGCTTTTAAGAGGAAAACAATATGAATCTAGAACATTTAACTAGATCTAAGATAGTCCTTCGTTTCGATTTATTAGTTGTATTAACATTACTACATTATTTGAATTCTCTCATTCGATTATTAACATTACTACATTACTACATTAATAATTCTTAAGTTCATGAATCTATGAATACTAAATCAAACCAATTTTAAATAATTCCAAACGTTTAATGATTAAGCCGACAGTCATATTTTTAAATAAAAACCATGTTGTAACATGTATTTAGTCCATCATTATCTATCCATCTCCATAGTATTCTTACAAGCCCTGTATGCATTTTGAAAATCATTGTCAGTCTCATACAAGTCTCTAATATATTCAAATCCTAAAACTTGTACCTGATTTTCTTGCACAATCAAATTTATCCTACTTAAAGCATCGGTTACCCAATTTTATCGCCGATTGATGTGCTTCAACCCAAAAGTAAATGTCTGCATGAACTCAGCCTAGTTAGAGTACTTTTGATTTAGTTTAGGTTGCTTCATGATATATTGTAAGGCATGATTATCAGAAAATAAAACAAACTCTCTAGGCATCAGATAATGCACCCAATGCTTCAATGCTTGGACAATAGAATATAATTACTTATCATAATGTGAGTACTTTTTTCTTGACTCATTCAAATTCTCACTAAAGTAAGCAATTTGTTACGGAGAGAAATTCCTATGGCTTGGGGTACCACAACAGATAGCTAGACTCCAGAAATCAATCTTCTCCAATATGCAATAGAAATAAACAATCT
>LPNX010162775.1:0-79819 GCA_001517045.1 Pseudotsuga menziesii
CTGGATGTTCTTGGATGAAATTACTCCATTGCATTAGGTTCTTCTATAAATTTATAATGTGTTTGACTTTTAAATAAGTCTAATCATTATTAAAGGATTTCCATTCATTATTGAAGTTGAAAATGAATTTAGATTGCTTTTGGGTTACTTGTACTATTTGCTATGTATTTGGAATTGTTGAAGCATGTTGCCCTTATTGATATAATTGTATGCAACAATTTTAGATGTATTTTCATAATTTTTTTTGAATATTACATTAATTTATAAGTTATAATATTCTTCTAGAATTTTTGAATTTCTCTTACCAAGCAATTTAACTGCAGTTATAATAAGGGCCGAGTATTGTTAAGATTGACTTGAAATATTTAGCTCCAGCCTCATCTTAACTATTATGTCAGGTGAACAACAAGCAGTTATAATAATTTTTTTTTTGAATAGATATGGTTCTCCTGTTATGTCATTCTTGGACATAATTTTGTGTAATAAAGTAGGCCTTTCTGCTGCAGATGGTCTGTTGACCATTGTTCCCAGTCTTTTGGTTTTGCTTTGGTTCCTTGACTACCTTACTCTAAGAATAGATTACTCCACTCTACTTGTCTGTTATAGGATAGATTACTCCAAGAATCTGCAATAAGAATATTGAAATTTGACAACAATTATTTATTTATTCTGGATTTGGCAGTTGAGAATAACTACTATTTAATTAACATAAATTACATTTATGAACTAGGGTTGCATCACTATATAAGGACTCCTTTTGAATACTTTTAAATCATCATTATCTCATTCATTCTTATTAAATATTATTTCTGTTCTTTGGACATTATAGTTATGGACTCTTGCGCTGTATTTTTGTGATGGCTCAGTTAATAAACAGTTTAGTTCATTAAAGTGGTATCAGAGTTAACTGTATCTGATTTGTTAATCTTTTCTTTAGTCCATGATCACTTTTAAAATATTATTGTCTAATTCAGTAATTTGTTTCTTGTAATGCAGGCACATGCTTCAAGGTCCATGGAAAGAAGCTGGTGCTCCAGTAGTCATGTTACAAATTGATGATGAAAATGTTGATAGGGAGGCAGTGACTATAGCACTAGCTTACTTTTATGGACATCATCCAAAACTCAATGAAAACAATGCATTCTGTGTTCTTAATTAGCAAGGAGCTGGTAGGGTATAGTTACTTGAGTTGAAGGTTCATAGGTATTTTAAACATTTTCCTAGGAATAACATTGAAGCATATGTTGTAGTCATCATGCAATGACTTTGTAGAATCCCTTGCAGAATGACATTTCTGGAACTAGTGCTGCATTGGAATTTTCTGTTCTCTCTCTCAAAGCAAGACTCTGTTCCTTAACAATGGACTTTTGAAGGATACTTCATTTCAGTTGCTTCTCTATTTTTCTTGATAATTTTTTTTATACATGGTCTCATAAATTGATGCTTCTCAATTGTTGATTTGGCAGGTTTACCAAATTGGTTTCTTACATTATGTAGAATGTTGCATGAACAGGTTGAGCATATATTAGTTATTGGTCACAGTCGTTGTGGAGGAATTAGGGCACTTATGTCAATGCCAGATGAAGAAACGATTTCAAGGTTAGCTATCATATCATTGAGAGAGAGAGAGTATAATTTTATTAAAATGTTGACAAGGACATTAGCCCTGTAGGATTAATCTCCATTCACCTGGGGAACAGGACAAACAGGGGCTCATGCAAATATTAACATAACTTCCATTGCATATCACAGCTACTGTCTTGTCATGGACCATGCATATCAGTGATCAACAAAGAATGAACCAAAAATTGGTAAAAATTCCCTTTGAGCATACTTGAATACAAACTATAGAAAAACATGCGGCATTAGAAAAACGGACACGAGTTATCTCTTCTGCATCACTGTTAATCGTTTTGCATGAGAAGAGAATGAATTTAGAATGGGAAATTTCTGGTCTGCTGATCTGAGCAGATTGGTCAAGGATTGTTTTTGTTGTTCATTAATAATGCCCTATTGTTCTTTCACAATTGATGTCAATTCAGTGAACTGTAGTTTGGAGGCTTCTAATTGATCTTCAGCAAGGCTAGTCTATTATAGCTTGTTCTCCTGTATACCATAAGTATGCCTTCTGCTGTTTCTCCCTCTTTAGTTGGGTTTTACCATTGAACGATTTACGAATAATCAGAGTAGGATAACTAGCAATTGATGCACTGCAAGGCCAGAAAAAAGCCAGCTAAACCTCTCAAAAGAGTGAAAGAATGACAATTACATGGACAAACACCTGTACTGATATGGAGAATTTCAGAAAATAGGGTAAAAAATGTTGGTTAGGTTTTTACAAAATTGAATTGAAGAACCCTCTACATTTTTTTCACAAAAACAGATGGTGAAATACCTTGAAATTGACATCACAGAGAGGCAATTTGATGAGAATTGTGACTGAAAAGCATAACAGGTAAAATCAGTGCTAAGGTGGGTAAATCAATCTTGTCTAAATGCTGCAAATCCTAGCTAAGTGGGCCTACTGTAAAGTCCCTTTTGGGTTCCTCCTGATTTTTTTTGCTCTTTTATCTTTGGGGATTGTTTGTCAAACTAGCTTTTAGATCTATAATGGACATGATCATTACTATAACTTATTGAAAACTTAAAAGTAAACCGAGATAGTAAAATGATATACTGCATTGTATTTGGGATGTCATGTTTGGCACATCATATATTTTTTTTGTAATTGATCACCATCTTTTCACTTGAAGCATGTTTAATTTTTTTTGTTTAGGCAGCTAATGCAAGATTTGAATTCCTTATAGAACCAGAAGGTCAGCTTTTGCTTATTCAAGGGAAAAATCTTGATGAAGTCTCTAGAAGTCTCGAATGTGTTCTTCTTACCATGAGAATAAGCAGTACTGAACATAAGGTTTGCTACTTATTTCTTATTGTGTTTGAATATGGATTCTTTAACTGCTTCTTATTCGAGATGCTATCAGTTTCAGGTTAGTCTTGTGTGAGTTGCACTTGGTTAGCCTACCCTGAGCTTTAGAAAAAGTGGCATAGATCTCTTTTTGTGATTGTTATCAACCATTTTTAATAGAAGGATATATTTTTGAATGCTAAAGCAAAGCATGATTTAAGATTTGAAACTTGAAAGTAAATTGACTAGGAAGGGTTTTTCTATTTTTATATTACTGGAATTGTGTGCTGAACTGAGTTTGTTTTTTCTCTCTATACAAATGTTAGCAGGATGTTGCATTTATTGTCGATGGTTGGACATTGGAGATCATTCTTAAGCATCGGTATGAAGCTTTTACTGATTTAGCCATGCTGTCAAGAATAGCCATCTTTTGTCGTGTAACACCATCACAGAAAGCTCAGATTCTCTCTCTCTCTCTCTCTCTCTCTCTCTCTCTTTTCTTTCCTTTGTAAGCCTTTCTGTCCCATATACCAGGTGGCCTTGGTGGATGTTTTTCATAATTTCATCTCTCTCTCTCTCTCTCATTCTCACAGACATGCACTTACACATAGGGAAAGAGGCAAGTGAATGTGTCTACATGCATCCTTCAATCACAATGTTTACTTTACAGCTTAGGGTAAGAGGTGGATGATATGGAAGAATTGTTCCAAAAGTTTAGCACATGGTCTTACAGACTATTTATTTTATGATGTCATTTCTATTGTCTTCAGATGGATGGATGGATGCTCTCTCTCTATCTCTATCTCTCAAGTAAAAATATTTAGGAAATGGATAGAGAGAATCACCAAGCAACTGGGATCTTTCGGAGGAGAAATTAAAATGAATGGAAGATGTGCAAAGCTGATGAAAGCTATCTAGCCTAGTCTAGCGAGTTGCAAACCCAAATGTGTGCAAAAGGCAGGGAGGCTTTCCAACAGTTTCCCAATGAGTTGCTGGTTTAGTAAGGAGAATAAAGAAGCCAGAAAAAACTTATAAGCTAAACCCAACTTATGGTCCAATGGACAAGATATATGAGGTTGATCTTCATCTTACGGTTGCATTCTTTTTCTATCTAAACCTCATTTCATTTAATGTTGCACAATTTCCTTTGTTCAATGATTTCTATTATTTATCATTGATTGTTTTTCTGGTTGAATTAACTTTTAAAAAATATGTTGTAAATTTGCCACATCTACCATTAGGCGCTTGAGCTGTACAATTTGGTTCCATGTAGGATTCTTTAGTTCACATCATTAGAACATATTGTCTCAACCAAGACTATTTAATAAAGGCATTGATATAATAGAAGAAGCCCTTTTTGTTGGGAGGCCTTCGGACCATGGGAAACCACTCAATCACGGGCAGCAGAACATGAAGCTCATTGACCAATCTCAATTAAAAACTCTCCATCATAGCATAATTCTGATGAATAATAAGATATACTCTGTATGACTTATATTGGAAAGACCTGGTGGAATTGAACTCATGGAGCTCTTGGTTAATCTTCTCGGCTAAGTACCGGGGAAAGTTTAACTTAGTAAACATTTGGCTGCCAGGAAGATAAATAGCAGTTATGAGATGAATTCATTGAATTGAAAGATAGGTATACTTAAGGTATTTAAAAAAAAAAAATTCACGGCCGTCGCTTAAGCGACAGCTCTATCTGTCATTTATGCGACGCTTCTTCTTAATACGCATCGCTTAAGCAACGACTCTGGCTGTCGTTTATGCAACGCTTAGTCTTGATATCCGTCCCATAAGCGACGACTCTCTATGTCATTTTTGCGATGCTTTTTCTTCATATCCGTCGCTTAAGCGACATATATTTATGTCGTTTTGTGTGACGCTTTTTCTTGATATCCGTCCCATAAGCGACGGCTCTCTATGTCGTTTTTGCGATGCTTTTTCTTCATATCCGTCGCTTAATCGACATATATTTATGTCGTTTTTGTGATGCTTTTTCTTGATATCCGTCTCATAAGCGACGACTCTCTATGTCGTTTTTGCGACGCGTTTTCTTAATACGCGTCGCTTAAGCGACAACTCTATCTGTCGTTTATGCGACACTTACTCTATAGAGACATGGTTTAAGCGACGATTATACCTGTCACTTATCCGACGATTTACATTTAACCGACGGTTAGTTAAGTGTCGCTTAACCAATGGTTACTTAAGTGTCGGATAACCGATGACAAGTTTCCGACGCTTAAGAAAAAATCAAAGTGTCGTACATGCGACGGGAAAGTGTTGAAAATCCGACATGACAGCCGTCGGATTTTTGGTCGAAATGTAGTAGTGGCAAGACAATGATGAGATTGAATAGGGTGCTGTCACACAAGAACTAGCATCCCTGAGTGTGCTTGTCCAAATGGCTGGCTAGATGAGAGAAGAACTTGGGATTGAGGACACTCTGGAGCTTAATAAATAACTCTGCATTGCAACCCCAGAATGTTCCCATGATACATAAATGATAGAAGAAGAACCGCAACAACAGGGAGATGAAGAAGTAAGCCAGGATGTTGTCACACAAGAACCAACATCCTTGGAGGTTGCAGCAAGGACTCTTGAAATGCAACTAGAAGAAGATAACCTTGAATTGGATATCATCCCTGATATGCATTGCAGTGAAGATGAACAAGTCCAAACACAATCATCAGGCGATACTGAAATCCTTGAGGAGCGGCTACAAATTGAAGAGGACATCCAATCTCAGCAGTAGAAGGACAAATAAGAACAGGGCTTTGCTCCACAAGAACCAGCAGCCTCACAGCCTCTTGCTGAGACAGTAGCTAACAATCAGATGGAACATTGGATTAAAAATTGGGGGGAAGTTGTGCCACAAGAACCAACATCCTCACAATCAACTTCTGAACTTGTCACGAGGGAACCTCAGAAAGCCTAACACTGTCACACAAGAACCAGTGTCTCTAGGAGAGATGGATGCGGTCGTTGAAGAAATTCCAGAGAAAGTTGCTAACACACAAGAACCAGTAACCCTCATAATAACTTCAGATGTGCAGGGTGCCCAAAAAGAAGACACTGTCACACAAGAACCAGTGTCTCTAGGAGTGATGGATGTGGTTGTTGAAGAAAGTACAGGGAAAGTTGCTGTCACACAAGAACCAACAACTCTCAAAATAGCTTCAGATGTGCAGGGTGCCCAAAGGGGCACATCAAGCGACAAGGTGAGGGACGAGCCCCTTAGAAATTTCATCGACCTGGACTCGGACAAAGAGGAACATCATAAAGAGGAAATCCTGAACCTTACAGTAGAAGTCTCAATTCTGAGAATGGAGGTGATCAAATGGAAGAGCCAGGTGGAGGAATACCAAAGAGGTATGATTTCTCTTAGTGAGCATAGAAAAATTATCAGGGGATTGGAAGAGAATTGGGTAGAATAACGTATGACCCAGAGAATTCAGGAAGAAGAGATACAGAGCAATTTGAGAGAGCTGGAAAAGTTCCAATTCATGCAGAAGGAAAAAGAGCAGATGTATGCTCTCTCTCAAGAACTCCTGGGCACTAGGATGCCTTCTTCCTCTTACCCCGTTTTCCTGTTTGAACAGTTTGTTTGGTTTAAATTGAAAGATGTGAAAGAAGGGAGGTCATTTGAGATAACGACCTCAGCAAAGTTATTGGAAACATTTTTTGGAAGTAATTTTGAAGATCAAAATTTACTGTGTGAACTATACTTGCATGAGATGGCCTACCCTCTGGACCGCCATTCAAATCCTATCCCTTTTTCAGGGGATGTTCAGCTGAGGGATTTTGCTTCTTTTGTGAGCAATCATGCTTAGTGGGAAAGGTCTTTTCAAACCTTTTCTCACAATGAAGCTCACTCTAACCTATGGGTTCGCAGTGAGCCTTAGAATCCTGGTATTGTTCTTTCTCGGTATAAGAGTTTGATTTCATGTCCTATCCAGACTCAGCACATAATGGGAATTCAAGAGGAAGTGATCTCTACTTGCACCAACTATATTTCCATACACCAGCAAGCAGCACTGGAAGGGAGTAAGCATAGATGGCAGGTTGCCTCTCCTATACTTAGAAGCCGAGACCCCTATTGTTTCAGGAATTTTGAACAGGCACTTCCCAGGGTCAAGGGCTATGTTGGATGTATCAAGGAATGTGGGGCTAATTGGTTGGGTTTGAAATTTAAATTCCCCCTCATCTGGTGGCCGACGAAACCGTATAGAGTGGACTTCTCACTAACTAAAGCAGAGGAGTAGCGATGCTGGAGGTATTGGATTGCTCACAGAGGGTTCTTAGAGAAATAAGGGGTGCCTAAGTTCCCCTACAACTTCTCCTCTCTTCACGAACAGAGCTCAGTACAAGATTCAGATTCTGAATGATGCAGGTTGTTGCATGAGGACATGCAATAGGATAGTTGGGGGGAGATGTTGAGCCCAGAAATGGCCTATTTTAACCACCTTCATATACCTTTTCTTGTCCTATCCTGCCCCACTCAGCATACCAATTAGACATGTTATCCCCACTCTACTCTTCAAACCACCAATGACTGGTCATTGCTTTATTTTATTAATACTTTTATGATTGTGATAATTAAAGCGGTGTATCTCTCAATGTGCTAACATATTATGGTTTATAAAGGTAGTTTGAGATAAGTGGACTGCAGGAAGATTGGGATGAACAAGTCTTGAAAAGGATGGATATTCACTGCTCAAGCTGATCCTCAACCATCCTACCCTCACCCAAGGCATGCGGTTCTAATGCGATATCTTAGACAGAGCTGGGACAAGGAAGCTATAACATAATGCGCCATATTTGGAGATCCATAGTACATCGCTGCTCGAGTGTAGTCGTAATCAGAAAATATCGCTACTCCTGGGACGATTAACAGTTTTCTTGTGCTTTCTATTTTCTTATCATGCCACGTTTGTAACAGCTATCATCATTTAGGGCACTTGAAGATCAGAGATCTTCATGGCTGCCCCATAATAGGATCAGATGTTATGATCCACATGGTATAAATATGAAGAATTGTCTTGACCCAGGGGGTTGCTGAACATATAATTCATTAATTGTATTAGCTGTGAGGAGGAATTGTGTAATTACTCTATCTTTTAATACAAGGAGTTACTTCTGATTTAAGAGTTTTACGCCTGTTCAGCCAACATCTCTGTGTGAAGGCTGGGCCCACCTTCCACAGATATTGCTGAGTTAAATTAGGAATTTTTAATTCATTTGTCGTGTGATGTTATGTTGATTCCATTCCTTTCATAAGCAGCTGTAGTAAGTATTGATTTACAGTGTGTTGTGATTGCAATCTTTGGAGATCTGTAGTGGTATAGTGTGACAGTCGACTGAGTAGGTAATTACCTTTTATGCAATTCATGTGGTAACTGTAACATCTCTGTTCATCCCGAGATCTTTACTTGTTGTTCCATGAATCTATGCAACTTGTTTTTATTGTTATGATTACCGAATTTCATTCTTGCACTTCAGTTTCTTAGAGTAGCCGACTCAATCTTTGCATTTGAATTCCTAGATCAATATTCAATTTACGCTTGTGATTTTCTAGAGTAATCAGATTGAATAGGTGAATTAATCATTCAGGGATGTGAATAGGATTTCCTTTCATTTGCAATTGTAATTTGGATATTATGTTTATCTTTCCATTCTTATATCAAAGCATAGCAGAAGGTAATTGTGATTGTAGAATTTAGAAGATAAATGGGATTACACAGATTCTTGGGATGAGCATAGTTGAAAAGAGGATAGTATTGTTCAATTGTAGTGACTTTGTGTTTAAGCATATATTGTGCATTTTATCCTTGAAATACAAGACTTTCTCGGGTTGACAATAAATATTTTACACTCTGTACGTTGGTAGTAATCTACTTGCATATTGGGTGCTCGACAGATATATTAGTGAGGCCGACGAGGTACTTGAAGAAGAAGAAGCAGTACCTGCTTAAGTTAGATTGTTGAGGGAAATATTGGGCTCAAGTTTAAGGCCAAAGCATCAACTCTCCATTTATGATGGTAGTTTGAAGGTTGACAACCTAATAGACTGTATCAGTGAGATGGACAAGTATCTTGAGTACAAGGAGATTAATAAAAACAAAAGAGTTAAATTTGCAGTGACAAGGTTGAAAGGTCACGCTGCACTATGGTGGGACAATGTGCAGGTTGAAAAAAGAAAGAAGGACAAACCATTGATCAAGAGATGGGATAGAATGTTGGAAAAAATGAAGGGTAAATTCTTGCCAAATGATTACCAGCTAACTCTCCATAGATAGGTGCACAATCTCAAGAAAAAGATGATGATAGTGAGGGAGTACACCGAAGAGTTTTACCAGGTGAACTTGCGAGCAGGTCATGTATAAGATACCCTAGAGAAGAAAAAAAGGTATATCAATGGTTTGAGGCTAGATATTTAAGATGAAATCAACATACTTTTTCCAAGAACAATAGAGGAGGCATACCAGTGTGCTTTGAAAGAAGAAGAAAAGATATAAAGGAAGCAAAACTCTAGCAGAGAACGTGGTTTTGCTAGAGGGAGAGGACAATCAACTAGAAAAGAGAAGCTTCCAACACAAAAGAATGATGAAGGCAGTTCAAATCAGCATGGACAGTTAAATAAATAAGGTGGCAGCAGAGGAGGAAGACCTTACCATATAGGTATAGGAAGAGGAAGAGGCAGATAGAATTTCTTCTGACGTTAGATATGTAACACATTGGGTCACCGATCTTTTGAATGTCCTAAGAAAGAAAATACAAGACAACGAGGTGCATACGTAGCTCAAATAGACGTAGTAGAGGCACAAGCACCAAAAGCAGAGAATATGCCAGAGACCGAAGAGGTGTTAATGATGCACAAAGTCCTATTGAAACCATCAAAGGAGACTACTGAACCAGTTCAAAGGAAATCCTTATTCAAGACGATGTGTAAGGCAAAAGGTAAATGCTGCAAATTCGGGATTGATAGTAGAAGTACGAACAATTTAGTATTCCAATAAATGGCGGAAAAATTTAGTATGTCACATTCTTTTGGGTCGCCCATGGAAGTATGACATGAAAGTGATGCATGATGGAGAAAGAAATTGTTATAAATTCGAAAGGGATGGCATCAAGCACACTCTTGTACCATTGAAAGAGGAAAGCAGAACTAAAACAAGCAGCCCAAAATTACTATTCCTAGGTGTAAAGGAATTTCTACAATAGATGAAAGAAGAAGAGGTAAATTATGTGATGGTTTGCAAGCCAAAGGTAGTACTTCTACATATTGAAATTGTAGATTTACCTATTGAAGTTCAGGAGTTGTTACATGAATATCATGATATTGTAGTTGATGATTTACCAAATGAATTATCTCCTAAGAGAAGTATCAGTCATCACATAGACTTGATATCGGGAGCAAGTCTTCCAAACAAGGATGCGCATCGAATGACACCCAAACAGAATGAAGAAGTAAGGAATCAAGTCCAAGAACTGTTGGACAAAGGACTAATAAGAGAAAGTTTGAGCCCATGTGTTGTGCCTACAGTACTAACTCCAAAGAAGGGTGGAGAATGGAGAATGTGTATGGAATCCAGAACAATCAACAAGATCACCATTCACTACAAGTTTCCGTTACCACAGATGGATGAAATGATGGACTGCTTGAGTGGAGTAGTTTATTTTTCAAAACTTGATTTGAAAATTGGTTATCATCAAATCCAGATAAGAGAGGGGGATGAGTGGAAGTCAACTTTCAAGACCAATGATGGATTGTATGAGTGGCTGGTCATGTCATTTGTTCTTTCAAATGCACCTAGTACTTTTATGCGACTGATGAACAAAGTCTTGAAGGAGTTCATTGGTAAGTTCCTCATTGTTTATTTGGATGATATTTTAATTTTTAGTCAAACCAGAGAAGAGAACTTGATGCATTTGAAGTATGTTTTAGAAGTATTGCAGCAAGAAAAGTTATTGATTAACATGAAGAAGTGTTCATTTATGAAGAATGAGCTTCTAGGATTTATTATTTCTAGGGATGGATTGAAAATGGATTTGGAAAAGATAGAACCAATTGTAAATTGGTCCTCACCTAAAAATATTTTTGAGGCAAGAAGTTTTCATGGTTTAGCCAGCCTCTACAGGAAATTTATTAGGAATTGCAGTGGTATTTACGCACCAATTATTGACACTATTAAGAAGGATAGGAAGCCATTTTATTGGACAGCAACATCAGAAAAAACTTTCAATTATTGAAGAAGAAGATCACGAAGAAGCCAGTGTTGAAGTTCCAGAATTTAATCAGCCCTTTGAAGTAAGATGTGAGGCCATTGGGACAACCATTGTAGTTGTACTAAGTCAAGAAGATAATCCTGTTGCATATTTCAGTGAGAAGTTAAATGAGTCAAAACAAAAACACTCTTCTTATGACAAAGAATTTTATGCGGTGATTCAAGCTTTGAAGCATTGGAGGCATTACTTGATGCCTACAGAGTTTGTTTTATTTTTTGATAATTCCTCCTTACAATATATTATGGAGTAACATAAGTTAACTCATAAACATGCAAAGTGGGTGGAGTTCCTTCAAAGTTTTACTTTTGTTTTGAAGCACATCAGTGGGAAGGAAAATAAGGCTGTCGATGCTTTAAGTAGGAGATGTTTAATCATGTAGGAGAGTCAAATACATGTTTTAGGATTTGATTATTTGAAATACTTATATGACATTGATGCATATTTTAAAGAGGATTTTACATCATGTAAAAATTCAGTCAATAGGGATAGCATTCCATGGAAATATTTTATGTTGCAGGATGGACTATTGTTCAAGAACAATCAACTATGTATTCCAAATTGTTCAATGAGGGAAAACTTGGTTCAAGAAAAACATAATGGAGGGATGGATGGAAACTTTGGTGTTGATAAAAAACTTGGACAAATGAGTCACTTTTATTTTTGGACTAAGATGAAGGCATATGTAAAAGGTACATGAACAAGTGCAGAATATGTAAACATGCGAAAGGAAGGAGTCAGAATGCTAGATTGTACATTCCTCTAGCTATTCCTAATAGACCTTGGGATTCGGTAAGTATGGATTTTGTTTTGGGTTTACCAAGAACTCAACGAGGTAATGATTCAATCCTTGTAGTGGTGGATAGATTTACAAATATGGATCATTTCATTCCATGTTTCAAATCTAGTGATTCTACCCATGTGGCTAATTTGTTTTTTAATGAGATTGTTCAGTTGCATGGATTGCCAAAGAGTCTAATTTTTGACAGGGACACAAGATTCATAGAACGTTTCTGGTGAACTTTGTGGAAGAATATTGGCACTAAGTTAAATCTTAGCTCATCCTATCATCCACAGTCGGATGGACAGATAGAGGTTGTAAACAGGAGTTTGGGTAACTTGTTGAGGAGTTTAGTAGGTGACCGACCCAAGCTATGGGATCATGTATTAGCCCAAGCCAATTTTTCCTATAATGACTCACCAAATAGAAGCATGAGAAAGAGTCCATTTCATATCATGTATGGAATGCATCTGAGAGGAATTTTGGAACTAAGAAACTTATGAAATATTGAACTTAGAAGTGTTGACAGAGAGGAATTTGCAACAACCATGAGTGAGTTGCATGAAAAAGCAAAGAATAAATTACAAGACACAAGCTATAGATATAAACAATGAGCATATTTACATAGGAAAGAGGTGAAATTTGAAGTAGGATACATGGTCCTAGCCTATATAAGAAAGGAAAGGTTTCCAAAGAGAGAATACAACAAGTTGAAAATGAAGAAGATAGGACCTTGTAATATTCTCCACAAGTTTTCAGCGAATAATTATGAGCTGGAGCTACCTCCAGGCATTGGCATTTCACCCATTTTTAATGTGGTAGATTTGTACTCCTACATAGTTGGTGATTCAACTCAAACTTCTCGGAGTCTTGACCACGATGAAAGCAAAGAACAACAGTGGCTGAAACAAATGCCTCTGGAAACTAGTTTAGAAGCTGAACATATTTTGGATACACGTGTTACCAAGAAGACCAGGAAGAAATAATATTTAGAATATCTGGTGAAGTGGAAAGACCGTCCGATGGAGGATTCTACTTGGATGGATGAAGTAGCATTACAGAAAGTAGGTCATTCTGTAGAAGATATTATGAGCATGAGATCATACAATTTTCTCTCTTGGGGAGTCTGATGCAGGTGCATGAGGACCAAGCACTTAAACCAAAGCTGAAGCATTAACAATTTGTTTCTAAAATTTTGGACATTTTAATTAGGAAATGGTTAGAGGTTTTAAATAAAGACAAAACAGTTAGGGTAGTTTTTATTTTGCTTATTGGAAGGGAGGTTTTGTTTTAATGGAGGAGATTTCATTTTGGAAGAGTTAGTTCTTGGGAGAAAAGAAAGGAATGAACATCTTCTCGTTGTACATACTGGAGTAAATGTCTCTCTGCAAATTGGAAATAAATTTTTGTTAAATAAATGCATCTGTAAGTTGTGAGAATGGATAATATTTGGAAATTTAATAGAACTGGAAGTTTTCAGACATTTGTTGATTATCCTCGACAAATTGCTTCAATTCACTTAACATTGTAAGTGGATTTTCTGTTAATCTTGTTTAATATGATTTGGAAATCAAATTAAATTATGTAACCATGAATATGCTGTAAATAGTACTTGTCCCTGCCGTTGATGGCCCCAGCTGAAATTGATTGCAAGTTCAATCTTGAGTTTTCCAAAACGCATTTCGTTTTTAGTTTTTTCTATTTGTATTTGTGAAATATTGATTCTATTATTGTCATCACGTACTAGAATTGTCTGATCAAATACCTGCGAAGAACATTTCAGAGCACACACAGCCTGGAAAAAAAACATAGTTTAAATTAGTTGGAGAGAAATTGCTGTGGAGGAAGGGAAATAATGTTGAATGTGGTATTTAATATGATAGAAATCGCCACAGAGGAACAAAACAACATTTGAATGCAATATTTGGTCTGATAGAAATCACCACAGTGAAATTAAGATACCGTTTGAGTATTGTATTTGGTTTGAAAAATTAAAAAAAAAATCCCGTGAGAAATGTTTGAGGCAGACTACGTTTGCTGAATAGATTACCTTTTTTTTGTTGTTGAGAGAATAAGCTCACCAGATCTAGCGCTTGTGAATAGTTTCTTTAATACTTTTTTTTGGGTTCTTTAAACCATTCATTTCCATCATCTTTCCTCTTCGATCAATTACAAGCATTTTCTATGCCTCTCAAATTGAAATCGTTATCCCTCCAAGATGCCAAGCACTCCCTCCTCCTGCAAAAGAGATCTACATGTAAGAATTGATTTGCAAAAAAGAGAGATGAAATGAAGAAGAAAATGAATCGAGGAACATCAAGATGATACAAGGCGTAATAAATATACTCCTTGACTCAATGACGATTTGGGAGAATTCTATGGAGATCAGTCACAATAGCGTCCCGACCAAGTCGCTTTCTTCCCTGAGAGGAGAACATCCTACAAAAAGTGTTATAAATGCATACATATGTAAGGATGCTAGAGAGAATAATACTTTCCAATCTTCATATACGACATTCGACAAAGCTTCCAAGATATTTTGCAAAAATAATTTATTATTACAAGAGCTTAGGAGCCAAAAGTTTGATGGGATACACTAATGGGATCACAACTCTTAAAATATATTGATAGTGTGTCCACATTCTAACCAAAATCCATCCAATGGTTGAGATTAAAACATCATCAATGGTGGAGATATTTTAATTTTACTTTACATGGATCAACTTAGGAAAATACATTTGAGGGGGTTGAATTACCTCATAAAGCCCATTTTTACGACATGATAAATCTTTATTTTGCAATTTTGACACTTAGGAGACATGGAGGGGTCATTAGGGTATCCTCCCATACATATTTGTGAAGATACAACTTGATTTACACAATTTTATTTTTTCTATTTTAACCAATTTCTCCCTATGGGGGACATCGTCCCTAAGAGAGTGACAAAAAATATGGAACATAAAACTAGGTAAAATTAGTGTAGATATGTCCAAATATCTATAATAAATAATATGGAAGCATTCCCTTTCCATTTTCTTGATCACACAAGCCAAATAGATTTCCTTAGTGATTTTCCTAGTTCATTTTTTAATGGTACACCCTCTAAAAATAATAAAAATCATTGTAACTTCTTTCAGGATGAGAAATCGAGCAAATTGACTGCATAAAAGTGTTTGGAGACATGGTAGAATGGTACTGGTGACTACTCATACTCACTGATCTACTGAAATTCCAAATATATCATCATCTCACAACAAAAATAACGGGCAGAGAAAAAAAAACTCAGGAACTCAATAATTGTGACCATCCATTTAAAACTGAGACTGCAGTGTTGGTCCTAGGAATCTCTAAAGAAAATATAAGCACTGTTAATTTTTTTACTGACTTCCTTGGGAATCATGTTTGACTTAGTCAACTGGGTTGACCTGGTCAAAGTACCCAAATTGAAGGTGAGATACAGAAAATAACTGAACTTGCATGCATTCAAGGTAAGAATTGCTCCAAGATGTATATTAAAACCCAACTTAAATCATGTTGATCAGAATCAAGTTGATAATAATAATAATAATAATAATAATAATAATAATAATAATAATAATAATGAATAAGATATACCTATGTCTTTGAACTATCATTGAATCTTCTGGAAGTCCCTTGTTTATGCCATACTTACAAAGTTTAATCAATTTGTTGATGTTGGGTGAAGATGGAAAACAAGGCTAAGTAAAAATGGTATAAATTTTAGTTGACTTTGACGATGTGATATCTTCGAGTGATGAAAAATACACACAACCACAATGACTTATGCATGATAGATAACAATAGGGAATGACACTGTCTCACAAATGGATGAGTTGATCTGAAAAGAGTCTATCCAAATTTAGCAACATGTCTACAACTCAGATCCAAGCTAATAATCGAGCTCTGTGAGGAGCATTTCTAGGACCCTTGTGTTGAGTACACAAGAAACTATAGTGAAGAGATCCTAGGAGACACTTAGAATTAGTTTTCCCTTACTCCATCTGAAATCAAAACCTGCATGCTCCATGAGGAATTAATCACTACATTTTAGATAAAATGACCAACAATCTTTAGATTTTGCATTTATTTATCCATTGCTTTATTTGAGTCTTTCAGAATTTCATTTCATAGCCCTCTTTGAGTTGTGTCTAAAGACACGGTTTGCAACTTTATTTGCGGGCTTGTATTTCATTGTATATAGCATAGAACACTTAATGCATGTAATGATCGTATACATATTTCTTCAAGTTTTTTTTGGAAACTCTTTGGGAAACTAGGGGGAATATCAATAGTCAAGACCAAACAATATAGGGGGAAACTGACTAGAGAGGTCAAGGCTTCAAAACCCAACTTAGCTAAGCTCAAGAACCAACACCAACATGTTCTCCTGGCCTAGAAGGATCAAGGATTCGACAAGTTTGGCTGCACAACTTAGAGTTGAGAAACAAAACAACATGGGCCCCCATCATGCATTGGGGTCAGAGCTAGGAAAAGGTTATTCAATATCACATGTATTAGTCATAAGTCATTGGATAAATCAATTATGGATGAGACTGGATGAATGGGGACAAGTGACACATAGAACCAACATAGCAATAAAGTTTAAAATTTGCCTAAAGAATGGCATAAGCAATGGTATTCAACATTAGATTCTTTGATAATTCTCAACACAAGTTAATTGTCAGTAGAATCATATGATAATAGGTCACCATAATCATCATAGTATAACAAGTCAAAGGTGTTAGTAAACACCAGAGAGCAAAATCTTACCAAGAAGCAATATACTTGATCTCACCATAAACATGTCTCTACTTGATATGCCCATTTGTAAACTGTAGTTGGCCCACTGATATGTAGTTGACATTTGAGGCCAAAGAAAGAGAGGATGGTAGGAGGAAACCCCCCTAATGAGATGCAGGACTAAGCTCTTGATGCAAATGTGAGTTATAATTGAATGCCATGTTCTATTTTTTTATGATTTGTATTGAATTGATTTTATATTTTGTTAATGATTATATTATGTGTACATGACCAAAGAAAATTTTGTGATTGACCAATGGAAGAAGAAAGAAAATTTCCCAAATATAAAGAGCCACATTTATTATGTGAGGGATAGAGGTTTTTCAAACCTCCATAGGTGTGGTGCATTGTTTTTGTTCTACCGATGCATAAGTTGTTTTTGAAACAACTTTCAATTTACATGTAGTTCCTAATTTACAAATTAAAAAGTGACCAAAAAAAACAATAATTTTGATTTCTGATTTAATATGAATTACTAAATTATATTAGTTTTTTTCCTAATATGTGATAGTATGTTCCCTCAATGAGAATGAGGGTGAAAAGAAAAAAAATAGTTGTAGAATAAAACACACCCTAGTTCATCTACCGTATCAATTACTCAAGCACAAGTGAGGAAATTAAATGAAATAGATAAAAAGTTTCACAAGGAAAGGAGTTATGTAATACGGAAAAACTTTAGGAACAATTTTCACAATCCATAGTGTCCAAAATCTAGAATATATCAATAGGATGGTGAAAGAAGTGTATGAAATGCATGTTGATGCAAATTTTGGTTTGCAATGATTGTTTGAATTAATGGGAAAAGGATTGATTGGATAGAGGACAAATACCATGCCGAAATTAGAAAAAATATTTGAGTTTAATAGGAAAAGGATGGATAAATCTCTCCTAGAAATAAGTGAAGAGTTTACCAGGTTTTATTAAATGTTGTGAAAGATGAAGATGAAGCAAAACGTTTTAGGTGTTACGTTGAGTCCACAAGGAAAAAATGGAGAATGTAAATAATAACTCAATCACACCATTTATTTTCAATGTTACACATATAATGGTTAGGTAATTATGTTTCTCTCATCCTATAAATATTTTTGTACGCTTGAAAGATAGAAAAAAGGGTGGAAAATCACTCATTGTTTGGTGATATGGAAATTTGGACTCTAAGGATCAGATGCTTGATGCTGGGATTATCGAGCTGGTAGAAGAATCAGAGTGGATAAGCCTGATGGTCGTCCAAGATAAGAAGACTGGAGAAATTTGCATCTATGTCGATCTATGGAAATTGAATGATGCATGTATGCACGATCCGTTCCAGACCCCTTTCACAGATGAAGTCTTGGAAGGTGTAGGAGGCTAGGAGGTATATTCCTTCACAGATGGTTTTTCAAGCTACCACCAGATCCTAATCATGAAGGAGGATCTCCATAAGACTACATTCATCACCGAATGGGGATGTTTCCAGTATACGATCATGCCATTTGGGCTGAAAAATTCCCCTGCCGTATTTTCCCATGTTGTTATCATAGTTTTGAAGGATTTTATTCATAAGTTCCTGCAGGTCTATATGGATGATTGGACCATCTACAGTTTGGCTAAAGACCACCTAGAAAACCTGCGATTAATGCTAGAACGGTGTCGATAACATCAAATTGCATTGAATTCCAAGAAATGTATTTTCCATGCACCCTTTGGTATATTACTTGGGCACATTGTCTGCAAAGAAGGTTTGTTGGTAGATCTGGCAAAGATTGTGCTGGTCCTTAGTTTACCACCACTGACGAATGTAAAAATGTTATGAGCAACATTGGGCCACACATGCTATTATCGCAAGTTTATCAAGGGATATGCTGCGATTACTTCTCCTATGGAGAAACTACTAAAGAAAGATGTTGCATTTGAATGGACTCAGGAATGTCAAGGAAACTTCAACACTTTGAAGGCCAAGATGGCTTCTGCACCCGTACTAGTTTTTCTTGACTGGAATAAGGAATTCCATGTGCATGTTGATGCCTCTTCTACTGCGTTGGGGGTTGTTCTTGTGCAACAAGGCGAAGGCGACTTTGATAATCCCATAGCATATGCCAGTAGGAAGTTATCATTCACTGAATATAATTACACCATGACTGAAAGGGAAGGCCTGGAGATGGTGTATGCTCTGCAAAAGTTCAGGCACTATTTGTTGGGTGGACACTTTAAGATGTTCACTGGTCATTCATCTTTGCAATATCTAGTAAACAAGCTTACATTGGGGGGGAGAATCTATAGGTGGCTGCTTTTGTTCCAAGAATTTGATTTCAAAATTATGGTCAAGCCAAGACGGTTGAACACTGGCCCTGATCATTTGTCACGTATTGAGAATGGTGAAGAAACCACTAATATTGAGGATGGGCTTCCTGATGCGCAATTATTTCAAGTTGAAATTGTAGACGATTACTATGGACCTATTGTTCAATTTTTATCTACTGGCCTCGCCCCTGCAGACATGTCGATTATCTAGAAGAAGCAGCTGGTCGTCAAGGCTTCTGATTTTTCACTCATTGCAGGACAACTCTATAAACTTGGACTGGATGAGATCCTGCGACGATGCATCTTACCGCATGAGTAGGATCCTATTCTAGAGGAAGCACACATAGGTGTTGCGGGAGGTCACTGTGGAGGCCGTGCCACTTCCCGAAAGGTGCTGCATGCTGGGATTCGGTGACCCATGTTACATAACGATGCTACAGACTATGACAGGAGTTGTGATGTATGCCAACGGGTTGGTAAACCATTGCGGAGAGATAAGATGTCGCTGGTACCGCAGGTGACTTTTCAGCCATTTGATAAATTGGTCCTCGACTTTGTAGGTCCCATCAGTCTACTAGGTAAGTTCACTGGCACCCATTATATTATCACTGCAATTGACTACCTAACCCACTGGGCAGAGGCTACACTAGTCATTGATTGCACAGCCATGAAAGTAGCATGGTTTATTTTTGAGAACATTGTGATGCGCTTCGGGTGTCTGCGCATCCTGATGAGTGACCAAGGTAGTCACTTTGTTAATAAAATGATAAAAGCGCTAACCAAGGAGCTTCAAGTACAACATAAGTGGAGTAATCCCTACCATCCACAAGCCAATGGCACTGTTGAGGCCTTCAACAAAATTTTGGAGACAGTATTGACCAAGGTATACTGGGATTTGAAAATTCCTACAGTTTTATGGGTCTATTGTACTACCTGCAAATAGATCACAGGACACACACCATTTAAGTTGGTTTATGGGAAAGAGGCAGTCATGCCGATGGAGTACATAATTCCAATCTTGTGTATTGCTGCGGCAATAGGCATGGCGGATGAAGAGGAATTAGAAGGACGTGTTACGCAACTGCTTCAGCTCGACGAGGATTGCTTCATCATAGGATTCTAGTAGCAGGTTGTGAAAGATCGATAGAAGGCATGGCATGATCACCACATTAAGCACAAACAGTTCATAGTAGGCAATTTGGTGATGTTATATGATAGTAAGTTTATCAAGCATCCAGGAAAGTTACAAATGCACTGGCTGGGTCCCTATCTTGTTCAGTCTATTAATTCGGGAGGCGTTGTGTAGTTGCAGCAATTAGATGGTGTCATATTGCCAAAACTCATTAATGGGAGTTACTTGAATCCCTATAGAACGAGGCCAGTGATCCGCACCACCTGAAGTGAAAAAAAAAACATTTCTAAGTTCAGCATAAAGAGGTGAGCCTCGGAGCAAGGCTACACAAAGAAGATACAGTCATTGGCAGTAGTTGGTCGACCATTCGCGACAGTTGCCACACTATGGGATGGTCTACTTAGGTAATAAATGCAGGTAGTTAAACCAGTTGGTTGGCTACGCTTGTTGAAGCGACCCGCATTAATGGGGGATTTGACTGTTAGCCACATAAGATCACGGGCAGATTTGGCATCATTAATACCCAATTTGGTAATAATGGTGTAGTTAGATTTGGTAATGATAGATTTGGACTTCGAAGTGATTATAAAACACCCCATGGGCGGCATTGGTTGGCATTATTTAGTTGTGAGAGCCAAAGGTGAAGGTGAATTTGGTGTAGACTATTGAGCTAAGTGTTGAGCATAGTTTGTGTTGTTGAAGCGTATCTTCTGGTTCTCTAGCGTAAGGGATGTTGAGCGCTCTTGACGCCATTGAAATTTTAAGTGAATACAAGTCCCCTGTTCAGCCCATGGCTGTGGAAGAGGAAGTTATGAGTATGCCAGTGGGTTCATTGTCCATGCCAAAGCAGAAATGATAGGCTCAATGACCCAGTCTGACACCCCTTGAGAAGCGGAAAACTCGGACCTCTGTGCGAATGTGGGGGGAAGGCACCACCTAGATGGGGCCATCGATCTTAGGAGTGGTTGAGTCTACAACGCCCCGACGTGTCTTGGTGAATTATATTTTGGGATACGTTGCTCCCACGCATCCAGGCGCTAAGCCACGGCAGCTGTCGAAGAACCAGAAGTACCCACCCAAGTTGCCACCACTTCTAGAAGGGATGAAATGCTCCGTAGATATCATCCCTGCATTGATTCGGCTCAAGTTCGATGATCATGACTTGTTGTTGCTAAAATATGTCTAGGATGAGCCCTACAGGTCTGTCATGACAGTGCCTGGTAAACCCATTCAGTGAATTTCGAAGCCATGGGCTAGTGGCTTAGAGAAATTTGGATTGCTGGGACTCATCAATATGCCCCACTTTGGCCAATTAAATGAAGCCCATGCATGTGTAAAGAAACTGTTGGCATGCTTCCATGGAGGGATGCTATGGATGACTACATTGATCCCTGTTACTGTCAACTTGATTTCTAGTATTACTGGGTTGCCTAAGGCTAGGGAGGACCCAACGCAATATTTTTTTGGGTGAGATATGGACAAAAGGCTTCCGAAGCAGCTAAAGGAGCGCTTCGGGTTACAATGGGATGGTCGTGCCTATCATAACGATAGTATCAACTCGCAGATAGTGCGAATTGGTGCTAGAATTCTGGCTAGTAAAGTTGTTTGTGGCAACCGACTGGTGCAATGAAATTCGGGAGTTGTTGCCTGTGCTCAAAAATGTGCAGAAGGAGGTCAGATGAATTGGTCTTTATTTCTGTTAAATTAGTTACTCGACGATGTGCTCGCTTCTCAAAGAGGGTGCCCTTTATCTTATAGTTGGATTTTGATTCTCATTGCCTTGGTTGATTGGATGGATCCAGAGGACTACAAACCAATGATGGTTGAGGAAACCAAGGTTTGTCACGATGCCCGCTATCAAAACTTGTGGTGGGTTGAAGAACCCAGTCATCAAACAGATTACATGATTCATTTTTGGATCTATTGGGAGGCCCTGCAGGTAGCCTCTGTAGCGATTCTAAGGATCTCTCCCTACACTATGGCCAAGTACCAGAGGATTATTCGGTTTGTTGTTGCCCCCCACTCCATTCATATTCAGGCTAGGAGAGATCTCGATAAGCAATGGTTGCCATTTCCTTACAAAATCACCACAGAATATTTGGACGTGATTGTGCAAGACTGGCTGGGAGATTGGCACATCCTAGTAATTCAAGAGGAGTTAGATAAGGAGATACCCCCAGAAGCCCCTAAAGACCCTATCCCATTGGAATTAAGCGCCCATGACTCTGAAAATGAGTCATCCATGGACCCAGAATATGCAGCGCAACAGATGCGAGAGGAGATTCACACCAAATGGCAACAGGAGTACGAGGCTGGCAGTGGTACTAAATTTGGCTTAGAAGATCAATTGTAGTGGCTTATCAAGGCCTTTACAGATTCATCCATAGCCACGACTATGACAATTCGTGAGTCAAAACAAGAAGAATTTGGTACGGTAAGAAGTAAGCTCGAATATATTTTTGATATTGTTTCCAAGCAACCATCAACATAACCTCTATTGCAGAATAACCCATCAATCAACACTGACCCCGGGTTTGAAACGTGCAAGTTCCCCCAACTACGATCGACGTGGGAAATATAGAAGGTTCTCAGCAGTTGCACCCAATATAGAGCATCACTCTGGACCTGAACAAGTTGTCCACTACATAATTTTTGGAGAGATCACAATTTTCTTGAAAGTTGTAGATCACTAGTCCATTGGATACAAAACTTAGTTTTCTTGCATTTTTTCCTTGAAAATGTTATGTTGGCATGGAGAATAATTCAGGATCATATTTCACACCTATTAATGATAAGGTGCATTAGTGGTGGCTTTTTGATGATGAATTTTGAGGCATGCATAAAAAGGAACATCATTCATCTTGGTTGACATGGGGTTGCATGCAAACATGCAAAATTTTCAGTTTGGGGGAAATGACAAGCCTTGGATTTGACATATTTATACCATCATTTCACCTTATCTGTAATCTAGTTTTATTATCCACAATCATTCAGTAATCCCTTCTAATGCTGATATGTGTGATTTTATGATCAAGTTGTTTTTCCAGTACGTCATGTCTTAGCATTTCATTTGATTTTTTACTAACATTGAGAGAATTAATGTACTATGTATTTTCTTAGAATATTAAATCATCTCCTGGAAGTAGTTATAAGATATTTGAGGGAGTTCTGTAGAAGTTGCAGAACCTCTTGGAGAACTCTAGAGAAAGCTGCAGAAACTCTATAGGAAGTTGCAAAAACTCTACATGTAGCTACAAAAAGCCTACAGGAAGCTACAAAATCTCTACAAAACTTACCAGTTGCAGAACCTCTACATAACCTACCAGCTGTAGAACCTCTACAGAACCTACAAGCTACAGAACCTATATAGAACCTACCGACTACATAATATCTACAAGTAGCTACAGAAACTCTATAGGAAGCTACAAAAACTCTACAAAACTTACCAACTGCGAAACCCCTATGGAACCTACCAGCTGCGAAACCTCCACAAAACCTACTGACTACAAGCAACTGTAGAAAATCTATAGGAAGCTAAAAAACCTCTACAGAACTTACCAGCTGTGAAACCCCTACAGAACCTACTAGCCGCGAAACCTATATAGAACCTACCGATTGCAGAAAATATTCTAGCTATGGAAACTCTACAAGCAAATGTGAAACCTCTACAGAACCTACCGACTGCGGAAACTCTGCCAGCTACGTAAACTATACAAGCAACTATAGAAACTCTACAGGAAGCTATATAAACTATACACATAGCTACATGAACTCTACAAGAAGCCACAAAAACTCCTACAAAACCTACAAAACAGTCAATAATTTGAATTTCTCTTCAACCATTTGTCATTACATGGATGAAGGGGCATCATCAACCTCTTAGATAGGAAAAAAATATTGGATAAAGATTAGATTTGATAATTTTGGCAAATATCTTGGGATTAGTTTTGAATTAATTTAGAGATCCATATTTTAGGAAATTGTTGAGGATATTTTGGATCCTTAATTATTATTTGTTATGGAGAACACATGTATAAATAAGAGTTCATTCTCCATTCCAAAGGGGAGGAATCTTAGAGCATTAGTCCAAATAATGATGGAATAAAGTTATATTTTCATTTTGATTCAATATAGATCTTAGCTTTATATTTTTTGTAATATGATTCATTTATTTTATGTTGATGTAGTTGTACTTCATTACTTAGTTTTTATTTCTTATGATGTGTGATGTTTATTTCTGCAATTTGATTTCAATGCATAGATAGAACTTTAAATGTTTATTTTATAATCACCAAGCTTGATGCGATGACCATGTTCACTTCTTTGGATTATAAGCAGTAACTTGTATTTGGCAAGGATAACTTTTAGATTTTATTTGTACAATTTCCCTTTATGTCAAGTGTGATTTAGTTTTAGAATTTATTTTTTCACACAATGTGATTTAATTTAGAATTTACTTTCCCACATAGTGTGAATATAGTTTTAGAATTTACTTTTCCCGCATAGTGTGAATTAGCTTTAGTATTTACTTTTTGGTAGAGTGTGAATTAGTTTTAGCATTTGCTTTTATGTCACGTGATTTACTTTCCTTGCAATTTAGTTTCAATAGTTGTTAGTCGGCTAATTCCTTGCTAAGACTATGTAAACTGTTCATACCAATGTTTGTAAATAAGGTTATTGAACTACAACTTCAAGTAGATAAACCAATGTAAGAGGAGATTGTGGTTTGTACATACAGTGCCCAGTAACTCACATGTTCTCAACGAACCCCGGGTTGACAATTAATGCATACTTCTTAGTTGTTTGTCTAATTGATTAGAAGACGATTAAAAATCCCTTCAGGAGATAGACCTGAGTGATAAGGGGTGTATTTGAGATCCCCAAGTCAAGATTAAAGGGGGATTGTTAGGGATAACATTGAATCGGGAATGAGTCAAAGGTGGTTTAGGTCTAACACATGGTTTTGGGAACATGGTTTATTGTATCCCATGGTATTGGGTGAAGGTATTGCATGTAATGAAGCCTATAAAAGGCTTGGAACACTCCATTGTAATTTGTCCTAGAGGTGAGAAAGTGAGCTCACTTAGCTAGGATGGATGTTTTTAGCAATGTAATGAAGATCTTTATTGGTGTTGGTTTTTCCCTGCATGAGGTTTTCCAAGGTAATATGTGTCTTTATGGTTGCTTGTGAGTGTATGTTTATTTCTCTCATTATTATTATTATTGATGCTTGTTCAAATACTAAAAATGAGAGTCCTCTATCACTTCAAATGAGACACCATCAAGCATTGACAACCAAAGAAATATGTATGACTAAAACTAGTTCATTTTATGCTTTAATATTTCATGAATACTTTGTTAACCTTATTGCAACGAGAGGAGTAATGTGCTCTAGAGCCCAGTTTGAGAGAGATGTTGTCACGTAAGGTAACGTAACCTTACAAAAAATAAAAAGTAATACATTTTTTATGTCGGCTCATAAAATAAAAAATTTAAACCAAATGAAAATAATTATTTACATTAAAATAAAAGTAATAAAAAAATGCATGTCTCCTCATAAAATTAAATGTTAAAAGCAAATGAAAATAATAATAAAAATCCATGCCAACCTTTAAAATAAAAGAACCAGAGAGATCAAATCTCTCAAAGTGTAATTTTTTTCTCAAATTGTAAAAAGTTAAATGTAAAAAAAAAATTACACCTCTAAAAATTGGAACCCTCTAGATGCTTGATAGATCCGGTTTAAGATGAATCTATTCTTATATATAATTTGTAATAAATTATACATTTAAACATAATAAAGTAGGATATTGATACATAATTAAATTGATTAAAAAATTTGTCTAGTTTTGCACCGAGAGAAGCGAGGTGCTCTTAGCCCAATATGGGGGAGATCCTGTCACGTTAGTCACGTTATGCTAGCCGACATAAAAAAAACATTATGTTAACCGATATAAAATAAAAAAAATAAAAAGAATGATATTATGAATTCATATATTTATATAGTGTCCACTATTGATGTAATTGTAACTTCGAAATGTATTCACTTGTATTTCTTATGTATTGTAACCTGATGTTTATTCCGGGATGTATTGTAATGTACTTGAGTCATGTCATGCCCCGATGCTCCTATCGGGAGTTTCTATAATGTAAACAATTCATGTCAAGTCAAGGTGGGTAACCCTCCTATTGTCTAAGGGTTAAAGTCCCTGCAGTTCTGGGGCACAAGGGTTATTAGACTCACCTAGTGAAGTCAGCCCTAGTTGGGTTTAGTAAAGTTGGGAATTAGTATAAATAGAGGGCTAGCCTCTCTATTTATCACACACTCACTCACGCTCAGTTGTAGCACATAGATGAGGAAGAGAAAGACACTGGGGCAAGGAAGAAAGAGGTTACTGCTGTCAGGAGATCTTACTGTTTTGGGGTTTTTACTTTTGGTGCTGGTTCTATCTCTGAGGAAGTTGCGGGGTTTTCTCCATTTATGGTTTCCCCGAGGAAAAACACTGTGTTCATTGTCTCTTGTGTTTGATTGTTGTGCTTGTTGTTCTCTTAGTTAAATATCCTAATGTTATGCTAGCTTAATGTTGAAAATATAACACGGTATCAGAGCTAACCTGAGAAGAAGACACTGTGCAGCTGCGAGAACTAGGGCTTCCTACTTTGTGGATATCTCTCCATATATTTTCAGCAAAATAAGGTTAGAATAACTCTCCTCCCTAGGGCACATCTTTCTGTTGAAGCAGAATCCAATTCTGAAGTTTTTCAGTTTTGGACCCAACACTGCTGCAAGAATTTTTTTAGTGAGCCCAGGCTTGGATTGATCTCCTCCCCAAAATTGAAGTTAGGGATCAAGATCAAAGCATTTGGTTGGATAGAACTACAAAAAAACAAAAACCTAATCTGCTCTTAAACCAGCACTACAGAATTTTAGCTCCAAATCCAGATCCGACATCTTGACCTAGTAAAATCTAAATCTTTTGTATTTCCATTTGAGGTTCTCAGTTAAGATGTCTCATCATACCAAGCTTGATGAAAATCTTGAGGGAGCTGATAACTTATGAGCCTGGAAGTATAGGATCTCCTTGGTCCTAGAAGAAAATGAGTTGGACTCCTATATGAGTGAGGAGGTTCCAGTTCCAGTGGGAGATGAGGATAAGGCCTTACATAAGAAGAAGTTGGTTATGGCAAAGAGGATTATTGCTGATTCAATCAAGGATCACCTCATACCACAAGTGTCCTCCCTAAAGACACCTAAAACTATGTTTGATGCCCCAACCAAATTTTTTGAAGGGAAGAACATAAACCAGAAGATGACTCTAAGAAACCAACTGAAGAATGTGAAGATTCAGAATGCAGAGACCATCCAGTCTTACTTCACTAGAGTTTCTAAGATCAAGGGACAACTGGATGAAGTAGATGAAGAAGAGGAAAATGCAGAGATTGTAATGACCACCTTGAATGGTCTCCCTAGGACATGGGACTCTTTCATTCAAGGGATCTATGCCAAAAAGAAGTTAGTCAAGTTTAGCAGACTTTGGGAAGAATGTTCACAAGAAGAAGCTCGGATAGCAGCTCGACAAGAGAAGATGGGAAGTGAAGATCAAGCTCTCACAATTCAATCTAAGAAACCCAGAAGGGACGATCATCATCATCATTCTAAAGGTAAGCACTCTTCCCACAAGAAATATCAACTCATATGTTATACTTGTGATGAAATAGGACACTTTGCAAGAGATTGTCCTGAAAGCAAAAGAAACCTTCACAAGAAGAAAAAACAAAAGAGAAGACATCATGCTCATGCTACAGAGGATGATGAACCTTCCTCAAAGAAGACCAAATATGAAAGTGAAGATTCTTCAAGTGATGAAGAATATGTTTTGATTTCCGCTCTCACGGGAAATTTCACACATGGAAGTAATGATTGGCTTATAGACAGTGGGGCTTCCAAGCATATGACAGGATTCAAGGAATCCTTTGTGAGACTATCAAAACATGAATCACCTCACAAGGTGAAGCTGGGAGATGACTAGCAATATCCAATAAAAGGTAGTGGGGAATCCTCCTATAAGCTAGACTCTAGAAAGTCTATGACAATGAAGGAGGTATTGTTTGTACCAGGACTAAAGAAGAACCTTCTTTCCATATCTACATTAGATGCAAAAGGAATGAGGGTTGCATTTATATATGGTCAAGTCATCATGTGGCCAAAAGGAAAGACTATTGATGATGCAGTAGTGATTGGAGAACAAGAAGGAGGATTGTATAAATTGAAGGGCCATCTAGAACAAGCCTTGGTACATGAAACAGTAGAGCCAAATGAGCTTTGGCACAGAAGGTTTGCACATGTGCATTATAGAGCACTACCACTTGCAAGCAAATATGTTGAAGGTCTTCTAGAAATTCAAGAAAAACATGATGGGGTATGCAAAGGATGAGCGAAAGGAAAGAACATGAAAAATAAATTTCCAAGTAGTGAAAGCAAAGAAAAAGGAATCTTGGAAATCATCCACTCTGATGTCTGCGGACCAATGTCATCAAGTTCATTAAGCGGGTATGTATACTATGTTTCCTTTATTGATGATTTTTCTAGGAAGACATGGATTTACTTCATGAAGAACAAATATGAAGTATTCAGCAAGTTCAAGGAATTCAAAGCCTTGATCGAGAACCACATAGAAAATAAGATCAAGACCTTTCGATCAGATAATGGTGGATAATTCACATCAAATGAATTCAAAGAGTTATGCAAAGACTCAAATATTAAGAGGGAGTTGTCCACTCCATAAAATCCACAACAGAATGATATTGCAGAAAGAAAGAATAGAACTATCATGGAAGTTGCAAGAGATATGCTTCATGACCAAGATCTTCCCATGCATCTATGGGCAGAGGCTTCCAGAACAGCGGTGTATGTACACAACTGTACTCCACACAGAGTACTCGAGAACAAGATTCCTGAAGAAGTCTTCTCCAGCAAGAAACGAGAAGTCATCCATCTCAGAATATTTGGTTGTCTTGTGTACATACACATTACAAAAGAGAAGAGAACAAAACTATATCCTTCAGGAAAGAAGGGTATATTTGTGGGATACTCTAAAAGCTCGAAGGCTTACAGAATATACTTCCCAGGATTCAAGAATATCGACATCAGTAGGGATGTGACATTTGATGAAGACACAGCTTACAACAAATTCAGAAAGAAACCTACTGAAGAACCTGAATAAGCAGAAGCACCCAGAATTCATGATACAACCATGAATGAAGAAACTCAAGAAGAAGATTAAGAATTTGAAGAACCACAAAGACCTGTAGGTCCACCTCAGGAGAAGAATCCCCACAAGAGGAAACCTGCTTGGGTATGAGAAGCTATCCAAGGTGCATAAAGATATGGGGATCCAGAAAAAAATCCCAGAGAAAGAAAGAGGAACAGATCCTGCTCCAGATATGTAGCATTATTATGTGATTTCATCGATGAAGAACCTTCCAATTATGAAGAAGCGACAGAACGGAAAGAATGGAAGGATGCTATGATCAAAGAGTACCAATCGATCATGAAAAATGATATTTGGGATGTTGTCCCAAGACCATAAGGGAATTTAGTTGTAACTTCCAAATGGATCTACAAGATCAAGCATGCTACAGATGGTAGCATAGAAAAATATAAAGCAAGATTTGTTGCTCGTGGTTTCTCCCAGAAAGAAGGAATAGATTATGAAGAAACTTTTGCACCTGTAGCCAGATACACTTCTATCAGATCAGTACTTGCTCTGGCTGTAGTGATGAAATGGAAGATACACCAGATGGATGTCAAGACTTCTTTCTTGAATGGTGTAGTAGAAGAGGAAGTGTATGTGGAATAACCACTCGGTTTTGAGACACATGACAGGGAGTCTCATGTATGTAGATTGAAGAAAGCATTGTACGGTTTGAAACAGGCACCTAGGACATGGTACAGTAGAATTGACAGCTTTCTATCTAGTTTGGGTTTTACCAAAAGTAAAGTAGACTCCAACATTTACTACAAGGTTGAATATGGAAACCCAGTGATGCTCCTACTGTATGTAGATTATCTGTTTGTAATAGGTATGGATGGGTTGATTGCTGATACGAAGAGAAATATTTCTACTGAGTTTGAAATGAAGGACTTGGGAATGATGCACTATTTTCTAGGCATGGAGGTGTGGCAGAATGCAAATGGAATTTCCCCGAGAAAAGGGAAATATACGGTAGAGATCCTGAATAGGTTTGGGATGATGGACTACAAGGCCATGACCACACCTATGACATCGAACTTGAAGCTATTGAGTGATGCTTCATCGGAAGCGGTTGATGCTATGATGTATCAGCAGATGATTGGGTCCTTGATGTACCTGACGAACACAAGACCAGATATTTGCTTTGCTGTGAACACCTTGAGCCAGTTCCTGACAGATCCGAGACATGTTCACTTGATTGTTGCAAAGCATATTCTGAGGTACCTGAGGGGTATAATTGATTATGGGCTAAAGTATGAGGCGAGTCAGAAGATTAACCTAGAGGGTTATGTTGATTCAGATTGGGTAGGAAGTTCCATTGATAGGAAGAGCGCTTCAGGGTGTTTCTTCAGTATGGGATCAGGTGTGATCTCTTGGTTTAGTAGGAAGCAATCCTGTGTGGCACTGAGTACAGCTGAAGCATAGTATGTCGTAGCTTGTTCAGCTAGTTGTGAGGTAGTATGGCTAAGGAAGCTACTATATGATTTATTTGATCTCCAATTGGATGCTACTTGTATATATTATGACAACCATAGTTGTGTGAAGTTGTCAGAGAACCCGCTGTTCCATGACAAGTCAAAGCATATCGAGATCAAGTATCACTATGTCAGGGATATGGTGCAGAGGGGAGCAGTGAAGCTCTAGTATGTTGTGACGGACGAACATATAGTTGATGTGTTGACAAAGCCATTAGCAAGATTTAAGTTTGAGTACTTCAGGGAGAAGCTTGGTATTCTCTAGATCGAGGTTCCTTCCAAGGGGAAGTGATGAGTCCGTGAGCCATTTTGACATGGTGAGAGGATTGGTTCCTTCCATGGTTAGATGTAAGGGCTGAGCCATTCTGTCATGGTGAGAGCATTGGTTCCTTCCATCTTAGATATGAGTGCTGAGCCATTCTGATATGACTATAGGATTGGTTCTTACATGATCAGATATAAGGGTTGTTGCCATTCTTGGAATGGAGGTTCCTGGTCAGTTACTAGGAATACTTGGTCTGGGACTAAGGGCCTTTCTGAAATGACTGTAAGATGTAGTATTACATGATCAGATGTGAGCACATGGCCATTCTAATGTGATTGAGGGATTGGTTCCCACTTGATAAGATATAAGGGCTGATGCCATTCTCTGGGAGAATGGAGGCACTTGGTCAATTACTAGGAAAGCTCAGTCTAGGCCTGGGGGCCATTCTGATATGACTGTGGGATGTGTTTTGACATGATTAGATGTGAGTGCAGGGCCATTTTGAAAAGTAGGTCAGATATAAGTGCTGTGCCATTCTGACGAGTAGGTCAGATATAAGGTCTAGGCCATTCTGACATGGGAGAGGATGAGGTTCCTTCCATGGTCAGATGTAAGGGCTGGGCCATTCTGACATGGTGAGGGGATTAAGTTACTCTCATGTTTATATGTGAGTGCTAGGAATGCCTTTCTGATGATTCAAGGTCAAATGTAAGTGTTGGACAGGCCATTTTTACTTAGGGTCAGATATAAGCACTGAGAAAGACCTACATGGAGGCTAGGCCTACACCCAACATGAAAAAGAGCTGGCTCTGTAGAACTTCCTGTGACGAGAAGAATCATGAGATAGAACCAATGATGATCTAGATTAAGTGATGATCCAGATCCAGTGATGAACCAGATTGAGTGATGATCCAGATCCAGTGATGATGATCCAGATCGAGTGATGATCCAGATCCAGTGATGATGATCCAGATCGAGTGATGATCCAGATTCGATGATGAAAGATGACTTGAAGATGAAAAGGAATTGAAGATGAAGGTGACTTGAAGATGAAGATGAAGAGAGCTTGACGATGATCCAGATGATACAAAGAAGAAGACTTGTGTTGTTAAATTGTGTCGAGAGAATACCTTCCTAGTTAAGAGGGAGTGTTGATGTAATTGTAACTTCATAATGTATTCACTTGTATTTCTTATGTATTGTAACCCAATGTTTATTCTAGGATGTATTGTAATGTGCTTGAGTCATGTCATGCCCCGATGTTCCTATCGGGAGTTTCTATAATGTAAACAAGTCATGTCAAGTCAAGGTGGGTAACCCTCCTATTGTCTAAGGATTAAAGTCCCCACAGTTCTGGGGCACTAGGGTTATTAGACTCACCTAGTGAAGTTGGCCCTAGTTGGGTTTAGTGAAGTCAGGAATTAGTATAAATAGAGAGCTATCCTCTCGATTTATCACACACTCACTCACACTTAGTTGTAGCGCATAACTGAGGAAGATAAAGACACTGGGGCAAGGAAGAAATAGGTTACTGCTGTTGGGAGATCATCTTACTATTTTGTAGTTTTTAGTTTTGGTGTTGATTCTATCTCTGAGGAAGTTGTGGGGTTTTCTCCATTTATGGTTTCCCCGAGGAAAAACACTGTGTTCATTGTCTCTTGTGTTTGATTGTTGTGCTTGTTGTTCTCTTAGTTAAAGATCTTAATGTTAAAAATCTAACATCCACTCAATCCAAAATCAATTCACCAAATAATAAAACTAAATGAAAAGTATTTAAAAGATCCATGTTAAGCCTTGATTTACAACTAAAGGGATCAAAATTTTTAAGGTGTAATTTTTTATGAACATTTAAAAAATTAAGATAAAAATAACTTACACCTAAATAAATTGGATCCCTCTTGGTGCTTTCTAGATCCAAGTTTAAGATGGATCTATGCTGGTATTAAAGTTAAGCTAGAGAACAGGGATCCAACTAGTTGTATAGTATCACAATTACAAATATATTTCACAAAATAAAAGTCCTTAAGTGCAGTGTCACTATTGTTCCATTGCATGATTTTGAATGAGGAGGATAAAGGATGTATATGTGAGGTTCGAAAATTGTATAATGATGGCATCATATGGGTGTGAACTAACATATGATTGTGTGATTGCATGATTTGAATGAGGAGGATAAAGTAACATGAGCCACGAGGTGGAAATGTCCCTTCCAATGCTAATAGATATTGCTATAAGACAAATCAATATAAATATGAGAGTTAACGTTAACAAAAAATGTATTTTCTATTGTAAGGTGCATTATCTCATTTCTCATATGATCAACAAGAAGAGGTAAACACGGGTAATTCTCATTGAATTTTATCATCAATATTGAATTGACCAAGCTTGTACAAGAAGTAACACTCTCTTTAAAACTCCTAATCCTAATATTTTTTGAGAATTGCTTCCTCAAAAATTCAAATATTTTAAGAACCTCGTAATGTACCAAAGAACAAGAACTGCAACATCTCTAAGATATAACTCTAGTAACATATACATAATTTGGTTCAATATATGACAACATAATTTATAACATTGGATGCAATATCCATCTTCTTATATAGATCTACCGAAGTGTTTTTTGATAATCAAGCTATTATGTGTATGTCATTTTCGTAAATAGAACAACATTCATCATATATAGAACAATGCATATATTTTCAAACCTAAAAGTTTATTCCAAAAGTTCTTATCAAGAATATATCCATGTCGGTTTTTATAGTAAATTAACTGACTACACCAATTTCCTCGTTAAATCTTGAAACCTTTCTCTCAGTGGAAGGGTTGCACAATCCATTGTTACCCGCTCTGTCATGAAAAACTTACCTGACCGCAAATTCTCTATAATTAAACTAAGATACTCAAATCTTAACTTAATAGGTAAAATCCATGTATTTTTTTTATTATTTATTATCTTGATAATACTTTCTATTGAAAGCTATTCAAGATAGTAAGAAATGCTAGATTGAAAGTATGTGAAGTACTTCTAGATTTGTGTCAAATTTGTATAGAAAGGTGAAATAAAAAGCATGAAATTTTAAGAATGTCTGGTAGTTTCAGGAAAATAAAAGTTCAAACATGAAATAGAAGCTAAGCTAACCCATTTACAAAGCAATTTGGATTTTTTCCATTCCTTATGGTTGAACTGATAAAATTTTTAAACTTTCTAGAGGTGGAGTAGAATGAAAGAATATGATGGTATCAATCATTTCTTCAAAATATGGATTCAACAATCTAATACATGATATTAGAGTTTCGGGTGATCGCCATCTCTGTGAGAGAAGAGAACAACCGCGAGTGTTTGCATGTTTACTCTATGTGGTAGCTAACCAAGTTTACGTGTAGCTCAAGTGCATGCCCAGGCTACATGGGCATATGTTTGAAGGGAATGTAAAGTAAACAAAAAAGACAATGCAAATGAATTTTTGCTCGGTTCTTTCAGAGCATGCTTGGCTTGTATTTGGTTTGATTTTGAATTGATATCTCTTGTTAGATGTTTACAATTTAATTCAAATTATGTAAGATTCAAACATAGGTAGATCACATCACAAATTCATATGTATGGGTTGGAAAATAGAATTAAGGGAATGCTGGAAAAAAAAAGGGAAAATAAGTCAAGAACAAAGATGCCAAAAATATAATCAAACAAAAGTTTTTCTGAAACCTTTTAGCTGCTTAACTTGTACATTACGTTGAATTTGAAATTGTTATATCTTTTGCCAAAATCTCTTACAAATTCAATTGAGTCATTCCCAATTGAATTCAAAACAAACTTGAACTTACATGCCAGAAAGACTTCTCATTTTCTCCCTCTCTCATTTCTTGCTTAAATCCTTTCAACCTTCTACATGTTCAAGTATAATTATATGCAACAACATGAATGCATTACACATGTATTTCATGCATGGTTCGATACTGTTGTTCGTTCATTTGGTTTCTATAGTAATGTAACTTATACAAAATTCAACGGCTAATTTTGGGTACAATACAAATAAATCACAAAATAAGCATTACAAATTCAAAACCGTTTCAACAAATATGTCAAATATCATATTATGGAGAGTTAAGGGGATTTTGAGTGCTTAAACATCAACAAAATAAAGTGAAACTCGCACCTTTTTCCTCTAGAAAAACATAAATAGTAAAACTAACAAAGTCTACATCATCTCACATCATTGCGTTGGGTGGAAACTGTGAACATATTGAAATTGTGGAATACTATATGAATTGTGAATCCTCTCCATCCATAGGGTCCATTGTTTAGCAGATTTACATGTTGATACAGGCCTGTTAGCACCTTAGACTAAATACAGTGGGACTAGATGTTGCTCGACTTTAATGCAATAAACGGCCTCCTAGTGCAAAGTTTAGGTTTCCTGAAAAAATCTAAGTTGCATTAAAGTGGAGCATAACTCTAAGATATAAATCTAGTAACATATAAATAATTTGGTTCAAAATGTGACAATATTATTTATAACATTGGAAGCAATATACATCTTCTTATATAGGTATGTAGAAGTGTTTGTTGAAAATCAAGCTATTCAGTGTATGCCATTTTCCTAAATAGAACATAATTTATCATATGAAGAAAAAGGCATATCTTTTCAAACCTAAAAGTTAATTCAAAAAGTTCTTATCAAGAATATATCCATGCCCATTGTTATAGTAAGTTAACTGACTGCACAAATTTCCTCGTTAAATCTTGAAACCTTTCTCTAAGTGGAAGGGTTACACTAGCCATTGTTACCTGCTCTATCATGAAAAATGTACTTGACTGTAAATTCTCTATAATTAAACTAAGATACTCCAATCTTAAATTAATAGGTAAAATCCATGCAATTTTCTTAAATCTTGATAATACTTTCTATCAAAATCTATTCAAGATAGTAAAAGCCGCTAGGTCGAAAATCTGTGAAAGACTTCTAGATTTGTGTAAAATTTGTATAAAAATGTGAAATTAAAAGCATGAAATCTTAAGAATGTCTGACAGTTTCAGGTTTTTTTTATAAATATTTTGTTATTTTCATTCACCAAAGTAATTCACATGCAAAAAGATGAATGATAATGATAAATTGTTAAAATAAAAGTCCTATGTTTCCTTTATATTCCCTTTCTACCTTTTTTTTAAGCTTTTGTCATTTTCGGCTTACCATTTCAGGATGTTTCAAAGTTGTTTCAACTCTATCAAGCTTCAAATGAATAAAGTAAAATTTAAAAATTCACTAAGAATTCAATGAACTTAACTATTTTGAATGTTTCAACTTTCACATTTGCACTCTATGATGACTCATTTCTCAAGGCTTTAGCTAAAGGGTCTCATACTTGAAACAAATGTATCCCTTGGTGACCAGACACATGTAGAGATTAATACATTAAATATCAATTAAATTTCAATGATGCATGAGTCATGTCCAACTTAGAGTGCACTTCCATCTTGGTATTGAAGGTGAGTAGACTCTCGTTTTGCAAGATTAACAACTTACAGAGTCTCATGAGAATTTATTTTTTAAAAGAGAAAAAATATTTTAGTGCTCGGAGATTCCAGTAAAATCCACCTACTATGCAAAGATAAGGTGAGTGAAAAATGAACTGCTATAATATACCCATCTTAAATCAAGAAATCCAAAGGGTGCTATCTCTTATGGATATTAGGTTTGGTTCATGGAAAGTAAATAATCATAAAGCCATAACATGAAGCACCTATGAAATTCAACCTTAACCCATATAGGTAATTGGGAAGCTAAGGGATTGTAAAAGGGTGGCATATATGCACATACAAACATGTTGAAGGGTGAACAAAGCACCAAACACATTTTAATTATTATGAAAGGTGGCCCTTTTTGTATTGGAGGCTAAAATTGTTTGTTTTAAAAGAAAAAAAAATCAATCTTAATTGATAAATGTAATTTTATTATAATAGAGGATATATCAAATAAATATGTATGGAAAATGCTCACATAGCAATGATATTGATTAAAAATTGGCATATGCTTATTGAATGTCTATTTGTGAAGTATAATTGAAGAATATGTGATAGACATAAAGAAGAGAGTTTGAATTATCAAATGAAGAAGGAACTTAGTCATGTCCATCTGGTGGCATGTATACATACCATATCAAATTTGGGTAGGAATTATTTAAAGGAGACCCATTTTAATTTAATTATTATAAATGTAGTCTCATTATTGGAGAACTTAGTATACACACTCCTTTGGTGTTCCACCATGAAGAAATTTTATACACAACCAAAATCTTATTTATGCATACTTAGAAGGAATTTATGAAGAAACTTGAAACTGTTGTTCATAGAATAAACAATGGTTATCCTTATTTTAATAGTGAAGGAAATGATCTTCTGCCATCCATACAATCAAACGTCCTCACATAATGGCTTCAACAATTCATGGAACTCCATGAGCACATCTCATTATATCTCTAAACTTATATTATGAGGTCATAGCATCATTTAGAGAGAGCTTGAGGCCATAGCATCATTTACAGAGAGCTTGGTTTATTCAATGTTTATATAGTGAATCAAGAGTTTGCAATGTTTTACATAGACACCCTTACCACTCAGTTCAAATCATGATGCACTTCTCAACCCTCATAAAATTGGCTTGTTTCAATTTTTATACCTCCAACCCTTCTATTTTTCTACAAAAAAATACCATAAATAATTTTACTATCCGTACCAAACATTTATGAGGTTCCTTCCTCAACGAATTTACAAAAAGAGACAATGCAACAGAAAAAAGGCATATGATTAACAACTCTTATCACCAATTTACGATGTAACTAAGGCCAAGCTTCTCTGCTAAGGAATAAAAGAGAATGGAGGATTGAAAATGAGAAAACCTTGATATCCATTCCACTACAATAATTTACAAGAGGTTCCATGTACCCTAAGGTCAGTCTTGACTTTATTGTGATATATATTTGTCTTTATTGTGACATATATGTGTAGTTATTGAGAAATGAATGCATGTAGAGAAAGCACTTCTTTTCAAAGCTTGATCCTATCATATCTCTTTAGGGTGGATTCCCCACCCATGCCCATCTATAGAGATTAGATCTGGGCGGTCCCTTATGCCTGGGTCAAGCTCTCCTAGTTTAGTTATATAAAAACATGTTCTTACACACACAATACAATGGATAAGTGAATACAAGAAACCCCATAAGGCGGGAAAATAATTTCTGAGAGCATTCATGTACCATGGCTCCTCTGTTGTCTTTAGATATATATGTAGTTCTTATGAAATGATTGCATGTGGGAAAATGCAACATAATAATTACGGTCTTACATTTTAACTAGCTTGGACCTAAGCCTTTGGAAAACATGTGTGTGGCATCTCAACCTATCATGAAAGATTATCAAAATTGATTTCCAAGGTACTTAGAAATTTACTTGTCCAGACACATCGATACAATTACAGTACACAATTGGACGGATACACCAGAAAATGAGCAATTAATCAATCGATCTATAAACAAGTTAAAGGTAAAAAATATATCCAAATTTGTTGTGTTCAATCTCGATATTGCAACTTTTAACATTATCATAAATTCATTTTGTAAGCTCGATAATATGGACCCAGAAATCTTGATAAGAAGACAAGAAAATACTTAAAGACTTAAACAAGGCACAAGTTTACAAAGTTACAAATAATACTCTCAACTATGAATTTACCAAATTTGTAAATGTCCAACGCCATTAACCATTATGGCTTTCCAATGAGGCAAAATAGTGATCAAGGGCTCAGCAAACGACTCAAACGGTACCATTTAATCATACAGTAGAAAACCATGGGATTGAGTTTCCGAGGTAGTTAGCTAGGGTTATCAAGAGAATCCCATACTAACCTTTCAGCACTTACATGTTTTCAAGCAAGTGTGCAGCATGCATTGATAATTTGAGACCATTTTGAAGATTCTTCATTTGACAATGCTAAAAAAAATAAAATTATGATAATATTGTACATGACTGTTTTTTCAGAGCATATAGCATATGATTCTGTTTTCAATCATATTATAAAGAGCATAACTAGGAGGAGAATTGCAAAACCTGATTCAAAATATTCTACCTGTCACATACCCCAATTTTGTAAAATAATGTTAATTATTTAATTATATTCCTGAGACATTATGTTAAAATTTATGCTAAGTAGGAACTGATGACTCAGCAGAGTCAACAGAAGTGGAATGTAATTCAGAATATATTATTATTAATAAATAAATTGTGGAGACAATAGCATGGGAGAGGTGTTAAAAAGAGGTTACTGGTCAAATTGGTGGATGGAACTAGGTGGAGGGAAAAAGACAAGTGGTAGCATCCTCAAACACTTCCTAAGTTGCAGGTGGCAACTTCCCTATAATTGGGGTCATGATCCCCCAAGAAAGTGGGATCAGAGCAAGTGGCTCATTAAATGACAACTAACCCAAAAAGACCTAGGCAATCTTTTAAAAGTACTCAATGAATAGAGCTGAGGCTGCTCAGATATTTTCCAGAGAGAATTCATTCAGGTGAATGATATTCAGGAAATTCATTGAGGAAAGAGGGAAAAACAGTAAGGAAGTTGTTCTGAGAGGAATGCTGCAGTAACTTGGTTTATTACAGCTTGTTAGCTGGGAGAACTTACTGATAAGTTCTGGATTAATACTGAGTTTTGAAGACTGGTATCTGACTATTACTGCACCTAGTTCCAGCCAGGGAGACCAAAGCAAGCTCGGGGGTCCTGAGGAGTCACTGTTTGAGCGCTCTCCAGGAGTTGGTAGGGAGGAACGGCCTCCCATTGCTGTTGTTGTCCAAAGCTTAAGCAGGTTCTGTCACCTAACTGTCTTTGTTTTAATAACTATGAATGGTTAGATGTTATGTTAGTAGTTATTTAAATGGTTTAGTGATGTGAGTGTTTTAGTTTATCAGTAATAGAATCTTTGATGAAGAGTAAAGACCCACTGTGTTTTTCCACATCTGAGTTTACCAGACCGTACTCCAGCACAGGGGTAAATTTAAATAAGGATAGCATGATGAGATTTCTGAATAGTAGATTGTTTCCTTACTTATTTTCAAAAAGATGTTTACTGACAGTTGTATGAGTTTATAGTTAAAACTATTTTTCCTTGTACAGTATTTTAGTTTCAGTAATTCTATTATTGAAAAGAACAAATTAAAGAGTAGATATATAATAATTAAATCCTACTGTCAAACTAATCTGGTATAGATTTTTTGTATGTATAGTGATGAAATCATTTCATTATTTTCCATCTTTTAATCTGGACTGAGCTCGAACAGTTTCCAGAGCTGTTATTCTTTTCATATGAATGAATGTTAATATCTTTGCTTATAAAATAGACTCTAGATAGAGTTAATTAAATTATGGATATATAAATAAATATCATAATTAATAAAACAAACTAATTACAAAAGAACATAGATAGTATAGCATAAGTTACATAAGAATTAAGTAACAAGTACTATTTTTCGATATACTTATAAAATAAACTAAGGATACTAATATAGAGGCTATAGTAATCACAGAGAGATAATATAGTTATTATATTAGTAATAGTGTACTTTATTTATGCAATATAGAAATGTTATTACTATTAACATAAAGTAGTGTTCTTATTACTGTAATTATATTCCAGAACTGATTATACTGTCTGAGCTACAAGTATATTGACAGTACTTAAAATTTATTATAAAAAGAAAGACATAAAAACCCTATATCATTAAAGGGTATAAACTATACATTAAAAATTACAAATTCTTATTAACAAGAAAGTCAAATTATAAATCCAGTACAGAACACATTGACAGTAACTTTAATCAACAGTAAGCAAATAACAGGGTGATAGAAGGCTCGACTTCAAGCTTAACTATATTATATAAAACATAACTGGAAAACCCTTATAATTGCAGAAGCACAGTGTATTTCAGAGTAAGTTTTGAGAATACTTTAACAAAAGATTATTTTGCAAACTGAGAATAAACTACTATTATTTTATAAATAATAGTAAAAGAACCTAAGCATAACTAGTAACAAAAATAATAAATTTTACAAGAAGAATAACACTGTTATTATAATCAGTGATAATTAATATCCTATTAATTACTGTATAAAAATTTATATTATTTGGAAATCACTGTAAGGTCTTATCTTATTATAATTAACATAATTTTGTTTATATAAAACCTATACTCAAGGTTAGACTGTCAGTTACATAAAGAATATAATTAAACATTTAGACTTATAATTCGAAAAGTATAACAATTTATATACTATCAATGTACAGGAAAAACCCTACCTATTAAATGCCATAAATAATTTACATATAGTAGATGAGGCATATATCAAATTACAGGAATCGGAGGTATCCGAACTCAGAAAGGCTCATAGGGATGAGCTTAGATATTCTATAATTATTTTCTTTCAAAATGCAAGTAAAGATTTAATTGTTTCAAAAACTGTACAGTAAACAAAAAATATAGATTATGAAAACTGTATAATCAGCTTATATTTCCAAGTTCAGGGTAAACCCTATCAAAAATTAAAAGACGTACTGAGGTTCATCAACAGGATGGAGTTTTTATCTCCTTGGTACCTCATGGCTACCATTATCATTTACAAAAATAAAACTTACAGCTTGACCAACAGTAATACATCTATATACATGCTTTTACCAGTAATCAGTAAAGACCCAAAAATAAACCCATAGTCTCGGCTTCAACCAAGACCCCATGCTAAGCGAAGAGTTGAACTCTTTAATAGCATATAGGTTCACCAATTAAACCCAAGTAATAGCGAAGGTTACACACCATGAAGCCAAACCCATGACTGCCCTAAAGCACCAGCAAGGAGGAGAATGCCATGGGTAAAAACCAAGCTTACCGGGAGTAGCGGCTATTGAAATCTCGCACCTTCCACGCCGAGAGGAGAGGACTAATCCTGTAACAAAAGATAAACTAAATATTAAAAACCTTGCCAAACTGTTGTTTGCTTAAGACTTTATTTGGAAAAGAAGATGAAGGGAAACCCTGTAACTTACCTTAACGCCTGATAGAAATATGGCCATTGAAGAACAGCAAGAAAACTACTAGTAGGAAGAAAGGTAAAGCCTTCATTTGCCGCAGAGAAGAATGAGCTCGCTGGAGCAAAAAAGTAACCTGTCACGATGGAGGACGTGTTACAGAATCAAGTCAAGGAGACCACTTACACAGTGACGAGTTCGGCAATGGATGCCAATGGATAAACCCTAACTAAATCAACACTACTCAGCATTCAACAGCAAGCTATTAGACACAGTAACCTTTCACACAATGCAGTAGATGAGCCCACGAGGAGCTGAACCAGCATATGGACAGCTAGCAGACAATGCAAACAGCGGAGCGGACAAGGAGGTTATCACAGAGTGGCCGGAGGCCCAAAGGCAGTGGAAGAATGACGATTAGGGTTGGGTCAAACCCTTTTAAAATGCCAGTGCATGGTTGAGACGAGCCCACGTAACCCTTTTAAATTATTGGCATGTAGTGGGTAGGAACATCATAGTTCCATGACAAGATTACCAATGATTTCACAAACCAAATCATATCGCGGGGATTCCATAAGGTTCGATATACCATATTCAATCACCTGCATTATAAAATCAACCATATAAACATTAGAATAATGTTTATAAAACATTGTAATATAAATTGGTTCATCGTTGGTATCATATTTTATGTATGAAGAGTTGTAATGCTTGTTAATGATATTCTAGAGCGAGGAGTAATAATAGTTACCATAGCGTAGTTTGTTAATAAACCTATTGTTTTTCTATATTAGCTATGGCCTTAATTCACCAATGAAGGTAAGGGAATAATAATATATAAAATCCTATAGCATTATAAAAATCAAATTAAGTGATCCAGTGATCATGTGCATGGTTTTAATCTTGACCTTATGGTCATCTATAGCTTGTATAATAACAATCCTTCTAATAGTCATAAAACTAGTATGTGACAATTAGTCTTTTGTCAATCACAAGCTCAAAGATTACAAAAGATATTTTAAACCAATATTTGATAGGTAGCTTGGGTAATTTAGCATTCTTGGCTTGATAGTGTAATTATGAATGTCGTAAATGGTATTGGAGTATAATAAATATGAGAATGATTTGTAAGTTTACCAGCAAATCAATTACCATGGGATAGAAATAATATTCTAAACTATACAAATTTTTAAATACTAGAGGAAGACTTTAAAAGTTACTTGTATCAAGTAGTCAACCTTTTAATTCTTTATGTAAGAAAAATATAAGTTTGGTACTTAAACCTCCTTATCATTTCACATTTGCAGTTGCAAATCTAATCATGGCATGATGCAGTAATTATGAATAAGTAAAGACTAGATCTTTGATGTTGTATTCCTACCATGCTAATTGATAGTAAAGAAATATCTATTGCATTTTACACTTGCATTTAGTATGAATATCCAATGGTTTAGTACTCCGTAGAAATGTTAAATCCTGTTTTCTTGACGGAGAAATAGCTGCCATGTTTACTAGTAGAATTCAATTCTCTACCAGTAAGATCTTAAAAGGAATCATAGTTAAAGCTTTACCTCTATAAGCCTGATAAATCTGACTAGCATGTATATACTTTTACTGAATAAATTTTGCACAGCGAATCGTTATTGAATACTTTAGATATTTGTTAGCAGCGACCCGAACATCTTACCTGTGTATCTGTAAGAAAAGTAAAATCGTTGCGTTAGCTCGGAAGCTAAGTAAGCCCAGTCTTTCATGGCAATTCCACCTTGTGGTCGCAAACAGAAAACAAATCAGTATTTAAAAAGAAACTATTCTAGAAAGTTAAGCATAGTCAAAAGATCATCCAGATATGAATCTAATAACATAGAACTAATCAAATAGTTAATGATTGTATTTAATGAAAATATATGCATTTAAATTTTTTAAATTTTTCAGAAAATTTGGGGTTTTGACATGTGGTATCAGAGCATGGTTCAAATACTAGGCCTTAATGCAGCCCAACTAGTTTCCGTAGAACAGTAAAAATAATATACTAACCTATATTTTGTTTTATGAAAAGAACAGAAAATTCTTTCTTTTTCTAAATTTAACAGGAAGAGATGGATAAGTTAGGAGAATATGCTCAGGAGGAGTCTCCAAAGACCGAGACAAGACAATTGTCCAGAGAACCTGTGTTAGAAGAGGTAACTGCTCACTCCTCAGAGCTGATGCAGACTATAAAGGATTTGAAGACTGAAATGGAATCAGTCAAGAAGGACAATGAGAGGATTTTGAAGACTCAGGAAGAGTTAAACCAAAATTTGATGGAAAAATTCCAAACAGAAGGGAGGAGTAAAAGATCCAAATCTGAGGAAGCTAGCCATCGAAAAGGATCTAGAAAGATGAAGCTGGAAAAAGCTGAAGGCAGTTCATCATCTGAAGGCTTCAGGGAACAACAAAGCTACTACACTACTAGTGACAGTAGTGAGGCTAAGTTGTATAACAGAAAGAAGAAGTACAGGCCGTATGAAGAGATTTCTGGGGAGTTTAAAAAAATAAAGCTCCCAACTTTCAACGGAGAGACCGAAAAAGGGGAGGAAGCAGAGTCCTGGTTATCCGGGATGAGGAAGTATTTTTAGATATACAATTATTCAAATCAGCTGAAGGCAAGAATGGCCATCTATAATCTCTCTGGAAGAGCAGACATATGGTGGCAAGATCTGAAAAGAGTCAAGGGGATCAAGGAAAAAGAAGTTAATTGGAGTACCTTTAAAAGATACTTCAAGAAGAAATTCCTGTCCGAACAATATTATGAAGAAAGAACTAAAGAATTTTACGAATTAAAGTTAGGATCCATGACTATGAAGGATTTAAATAGTAAATTCTTAAGCTTGTTGAGGTATGTACCTTATTTAGTCGATGAGAAACCTAAAGTGCAGCAGTTTCTCAGCTGTCTGCCATATCACATCAAGGACAGAATTGAGTATGATAACCCGAAGACTCTGGAAGAAGCCATGAGGAAAGCAAATTTCTGTTTTGAACAGAACAAGAAGAAAGAAGGTATAGCCAACTGGAAGGCTAAAAAGAACAGTAATTAGCCGGAGTTCAAGAAAAAGGAATTTGTACCCCAGAAGAATTTCAAGAATAATAAGAACAGAAATTATTCTAACAGTAGGAACTTCCAAGGAAATAGAAATGGTGCTTCTAATAATTCTAATAATTCCAGTAACTTTAAGGGCAAGGAAGCTACCAACAATCATGGGAATTTCACTAAGAATTTTGAACGAAAGGAGCCTGTTAAGTGCTGGGAATGTAATGGCCCGTACTATGCCTCAGTCTATCCAAATCGAAAAAAGTCAAACAGCAACATCCACACCGTGCAGGATGAAATGACTGTTGGAGAACTTGCAAGGACTATGCCCAGAATAAATGCAGTGTTGGAGAACCGCCAAGCTGATTATCAGACTTCCATGGTGGAAGTAGAAGGTATGGTTAATCAAACCCCAGTAACCATTTTAATTGATCTAGGGGCTAGTCTTAGTTACATTTCACCTCAGATAGTGGAAAAGTGTAAATTGACTGTTGAAAAGTTTGATAGTTCCTGGTTAGTTCAATTAGCCACTGGGGCAAAAAGGAAAGTAACCTATTATGTGAAAGAATGTGCTTTAATTATGAATGATTTTGAAACTACAGTTAAGCTTAATGTTTTGCCACTTGGCTCGTATGATATATTGATTGGTATGGATTGGTTAGAGCAGCATAAGGTAGTTTTAAACTGTTATGATAAAACCTTTACGTGCGTAAATAATAATGAACAACCAGTAACAATTAAGGGTATTCCTAGGAAAACTGTAATCAGGCAGATTTCTGCCTTACAACTTAAAAGAGCAGTTAGAAAAGGGTGTAAAGCCTATGCTGTAACTATTACAAATGAGGCAAGTAAATCTGAAAAAGATGAGTTCAAAATAGAAGATATTCCTATTTTAAATGAATTTACTGATGTTTTTTCAGAAGAAATTCTAGGATTACCTCCTAGGAGGGAACTAGATTTCACTATTGAGCTGGTGCTAGGTGCTGTACCTAGCTCGAAAGCTCCGTATTGTATGAATATTTTAGAACTTAATGAACTAAAATCACAGTTAAAAGAGTTAATAGATAAGAAGTACATTCAACCCAGTGTGTCCCCTTGGGGAGCACCAGTCATCTTTGTTAAAAAGAAAGACGAAACTATGCGATTATGGATAGACTACCGCTAACTAAACAAGATGACCATTAAAAATAGATATCCATTGCCCTGCATAGATGATCTATTTGATCAGCTACGTGGAGCTATGGTGTTCTTAAATATAGACATGAGATCAGGATATCATCAGGTAAGAATTAAAGATGAGGACATTTTTAAGACAACCTTCAGAACAAGGTATGGACATTACGAATTTGTCGTAATGCCATTTGGGATTACCAACACCCAACTGTCTTTATGTGTCTAATGAATAATATAATGCATAAATACTTAGATAAATTTTTTGTCGTGTTTATCGATGACATCTTAATTTATTCTAAAAATGAAGCGAAACATAAGGAACACTTACAGATAGTTTTACAAGAGCTGCGAGAGCAACAGCTCTTTGTGAAATTTAGTAAGTATGATTTCTTTAAGGATGAAATCTAGTACTTAGGTCATGTAGTGACTAAGGAAGGGATTTCAGTTGATCCTGAAAAGATTCGGGCAATCGAAGATTGGCCAGTTCCAAAGGACGTAAAAGATGTTAGGTCATTTATGGGAATTACTGGTTATTACCGGAGATTTATTGAAGGCTTTTCGAAAATAGCTAATCCAATCACTTCTTTGCAAAAGAAAGGCAAGAAATTCGATTGGAACTTAAAGTGTGAAGAAAGTTTTAAGAAATTAAAAACCTTATTAACAACTGCGCCTATTTTAAGAATATCAGATCCTAATAAGGGTTTCATGGTATTCACCGATGCTTGTAATGATGGTTTAGGCGGTGTACTGACTCAAGATGGGCATGTCATTGCCTATGAGTCCAGGAAGTTAAAAATCCACGAAAATAATTATGCAACTTATGACTTAGAACTTGCTGCTGTTATACATGCCTTAAAAATGTGGCGACATGATTTAATAGGCAGAAAATTTATCTTAATGACTGATAATAAGGGTTTGAAATACCTTTTAGATCAGCCCAACTTAAATGCAAGACAAGCAAGGTGGTTATCCTTCTTGAGTGAATATGATTTCGAAATTCAACACATAAAAGGAAAAGAAAATAAGGTGGCAGATGCTTTAAGCAGAAATGCAAAGCTGAACTTTACAGCAACGATCAACACTTATTCTTCTGATTTAAATGAACATCTTACTGAAGGGGTAAAATTGGATGAAATTTATCAAAAAATACAAGTTATAGCTAAAGAAGAACCTACATAAAGCTTCATAAAAGGTTATAGTTTAAATAAAGATGGATTTTTATATGGTTTAAGGATAAACTGTATGTGCCTAATGTGCCTAAGGTCAAGTTGCTGATTCTGGACGAAGTTCACCAAAATACTGTAACCATGCTAAGAAAAGAATATTTATGGCCTAATATGAAATCTGAAGTAGCTGAATACATAGCTAGATGTTTGGACTGTCAACAAGTGAAAACCGAACACCAACATCCAGCTGGTTTACTGCAACCATTGCCTATTCCTAGTTGGAAATGGGAGATCATTAGTTTGGATTTTATTACTGGATTGCCCAGAAATCAGAATCAGAATGATTCAATTATGGTGGTGGTGGACAAGTTAAGTAAAGCAGGACATTTCATTCCTGTCAACACTATTTACAAGGCTGCCAATATAGCTGATATATTTTTAAAGGATATTTTTAGGTTACATGGAGTACCTAAGGTTATCATTTTAGACAGGGATCCTAAATTTACAGGGAATTTTTGGAGGTCCTTGTTTAAGGGATTTAACACAACACTAAATTTCAGCACCTCTTTCCATCCGCAGATAGACGGAAAGACTGAAAGAGTGAATTAGTTGCTGGAAGATCTGTTAAGAATGTATGTTAAGGATCAACCAGGTAAGTGGGAGGACTACTTGCATTTAGCAGAGTTTGCATATAATAATAACTATCACTCATCAGCTAAGTTTAGTCCATTTGAAATTTTATATGGGCGTAAATATAACACTCCTATCTCCTGGAATAATCCAGTACATAGATTAGTGTTAGGACCAGAATTATTGAAGGAAATGGAACAGATTGTGAAACAAGTGCAGGAAAATTTGAAGGTAGCACAGGATCGACAAAGGAGCCAAGCAGATTTGAAAAGAACTCCTAAAGAGTTCCAAGTGGGTGAGCACGTGTTTATAAAGGTAAGACCAAATAAAATCTCCCTAAGACTGGGGAGTTGTGCAAAACTAGCACCATGTTACCATGGTCCATTTGAAATTTTATCCAGAATTGGTCAAGTTGCATATCAGCTAGCATTACCACCTAACTTGAAAGTGCATAATGTTTTTCATATTTCTGTTCTGAAAAAGTATGTTCATGATACTACTCATGTGATTGATTGGAATATTGTACAGGTGGAACCAGAAGGAGAAGTTCTGGTGGAACCGGACTGTATCCTCGGAAGGAGGGAAATTACTCTGCGGAACCGTGTCATTGGACAGGTGAAGGTGCAATGGAAGCACCTTAGTCCTGAAGATGCTACTTGGGAACTGGAAAGTAATATGTGGGAGGCATACCCGAATCTGTTCCAGGAGGTTACAGAGGATGAAGAATAAGTAACATCGAGCACGATGTTACATTTTAAGGGGGTGTGTATGTCACATACCCCAATTTTGTAAAATAATGTTAATTATTTAATTATATTCCTGAGACATTATGTTAAAATTTATGCTAAGTAGGAACTGATGACTCAACAGAGTCAACAGAAGTGGAATGTAATTCAGAATATTTTATTATTAATAAATAAATTGTGGAGACAACAGCATGGGAGAGGTGTTAAAAAGAGGTTACTGGTCAAACTGGTGGATGGAACTAGGTGGAGGGAAAAAGACAAGTGGAAGCATCCTCAAACACTTCCTAAGTTGCAGGTGGAAAATTCCCTATAATTGGGGTCATGATCCCCCAAGAAAGTGGGATCAGAGCAGGTGGCTCATTAAATGACAACTAACCCAAAAAGATCTAGGCAATCTTTTAAAAGTACTCAATGAATAGAGCTGCGGCTACTCAGATATTTTCCAGAGAGAATTCATTCAGGTGAATGATACTCAGGAAATTCATTGAGGAAAGAGGGAAAAACAGTAAGAAAGTTGTTCTGAGAGGAATGCTACAGTAACTTGGTTTATTACAGCTTGTTAGCTGGGAGAACTTATTGATAAGTTCTGGATTAACACTGAGTTTTGAAGACTGGTATCTGACTATTGCTGCACCTAGTTCCAGCCAGGGAGACCAAAGCAAGCTCAGGGGTCCTGAGGAGTCGCTGTTTGAGCGCTCTCCAGGAGTTGGTAGGGAGGAACGGCCTCCCATTGCTGTTGTTGTCCAAAGCTTAAGCAGGTTCTGTCACCTAACTGTCTTTGTTTTAATAACTATGAATGGTTGGATGTTATGTTAGTAGTTATTTAAATGGTTTAGTGATGTGAGTGTTTTAGTTTATCAATAATATAATCTTTGATGAAGAGTAAAGACCCACTGTGTTTTTCCACATATGAGTTTACCAGACCGTACTCCAGCAAAGGGGTAAATTTCAATAAGGATAGCATGATGAGATTTATGAATAGTAGATTGTTTCCTTACTTATTTTTAGAAAATATGTTTACTGACAGTTGTATGAGTTTATAGTTAAATCTATTTTTCCTTGTACAGTATTTTAGTTTCAGTAATTCTATTATTGAAAAGAACAAATTAAAGAGTAGATATATAATAATTAAATCCTACTATCAAACTAATCTTGTATATATTCTTTGTATGTATAGTGATGAAATCATTTTATTATTTTCCATCTTTTAATCTGGACTGAGCTCGAACAGTTTCCAGAGCTGTTATTCTTTTCATATGAATGAATGTTAATATCTTTGCTTATAAAATAGACTCTAGATAGAGTTAATTAAATTATGGATATATAAATAAATATCATAATTAATAAAAAAACTAATTACAAAAGAACATAGATAGTATAGCATAAGTTACATAAGAATTAAGTAACAAGTACTATTTTTCGATATACTTATAAAATAAACTAAGGATACTAATATAGAGGCTATAGTAATCACAGAGAGATAATATAGTTATTATATTAGTAATAATGTACTTTATTTATGCAATATAGAAATGCTATTACTATTAACATAAAGTAGTGTTCTTATTACTGTAATTATATTCCATAACTGATTATACTGTCTGAGCTACAAGTATATTGACAGTACTTAAAATTTATTATAAAAAGAAAGACATAAAAACCCTATATCATTAAAGGGTATAAACTATACATTAAAAATTAAAAATTCTTATTAACAAGAAAGTCAAATTATAAATCCAGTACAGAACCCATTGATAGTAACTTTAATCAACAATAAGCAAATAACAGGGTGACAGAAGGCTCGACTTCGAGCTTAACTATATTATATAAAACATAACTGGAAAACCCTTATAATTGCAGAAGCACAGTGTATTTCACAGTAAGTTTTGAGAATACTTTAACAACAGATTATTTTGCAAACTGAGAATAAACTACTATTATTTTATAAATAATAGTAAAAGAACCTAAGCAGAACTAGTAAACAAAAGTAATAAATTTTACAGGAAGAATAACATTGTTATTATAATCAGTCATAATTAATATCCTATTAATTACTGTATAAAAATTTATATTATTTGGAAATCATTGTAAGGTCTTATCTTATTATAATTAACATAATTTTGTTTATATAAAACATGTACTCAAAGTTAGATTGTCAGTTACATAAAGAATATAATTAAACATTTAGACTTATAATTCGAAAAGTATAACAATTTATATACTATCAATGTATAGGAAAAACCCTACCTATTAAATGCCATAAATAATTTACAAATAGTAGATGAGGCATATATCAAATTACAGGAATCGGAGGTATCCGAACTCAGAAAGGCTCATAAGGCTGAGCTTAGATATTCTATAATTTTTTTCTTTCAAAACGCAAGTAAAGATTTAATTGTTTCAAAAACTGTACGGTAAACAAAATATATAAATTACGAAAACTGTATAATCAACTTATATTTCCAAGTTCAGGGTAAACCCTGTCAAAAATTAAAAGACGTACTGAGGTTCATCAACAGGATGAAGTTTTTATCTCCTTGGTACCTCACGGCTACCATTATCATTTACAAAAATAAAAATTTCAGCCTGACCAATAGTAATACATCTATATACATGCTTTTACCAGTAATCAGTAAAGACCCAAAAATAAACCCACAATCTCGGCTTCAACCAAGACCCCATGCTAAGTGAAGAGTTGAACTCTTTAACAGCATATAGGTTCACCAATTAAACCCAAGTAACAACGAGGATTACACACCACGAAGCCAAACCCATGACTGCCCTAAAGGAGCAGCAAGGAGGAGAATGCCATGGGTAAAAACCAGGCTTATCGGGAGTAGCAGCTATTGAAATCTCGCACCTTCCATGCCTAGAGGAGAGGACTAATCCTGTAACAAAAGATAAACTAAATATTAAAAACCTTGCCAAACTGTTGTTTTCTTAAGCCTTTATTTTGAAAAGAAGATGAAGGGAAACCCTGTAACTTACCTTAACGCCTGATAGAAATATGGCCACCGAAGAACAGCAAGACAACTACCAGCAGGAAGAAAGGTAAAGCCTTCATTTGCCGCAGAGAAGAATGAGCTTGCTAGAGAAAAAAGGTAACCTGTCACTATGGAGGACGTGTTATAGAATCAAGTCAAGGTGACCACTTACACAGTGACGAGTTCAGCAATGGATGCCAATGGATAAAACCTAAGTAAATCAACACTACTCAACATTCAACATCAAGCTATTCGACACAGTAACCTTTCACTCAATGTAGTAGATGAGCCCACGAGGAGCTGAACCAGCATATGGATAGCTAGCAGACAATGCAAACAGCAGAGCGGACAAGGAGGTTATCACAGAGTGGCCGGAGGCCCGAAGGAAGTGGAAGAATGACGATTAGGGTTGGGTCAAACCCTTTTAAAATGCCAATGCATGGTTGAGACGAGCCCACGTAACCCTTTTAAATTATTGGCATGCAGTGGGTAGGAAAATCATAGTTCCGTGACAAGATTACCAATGATTGCACAAACCAAATCATATCGCGGGGATTCCATAAGGTTTGATATACCATAGTCAATCACCTGCATTATAAAATCAACCATATAAACATTAGAATAATGTTTATAAAACATTGTAATATAAATTGGTTCATCATTGCTATCATATTTTATGTATGAAGAGTTGTAATGTTTGTTAATGAGATTCTAGAGCGAGGAGTAATAATAGTTACCATAGCGTAGTTTGTTAATAAACCTATTGTTTTTCTATATTAGCTATGGCCTTAATTCACCAATGAAGGTAAGGGAATAATAATATATAAAAGCCTATAGCATTATAAAAATCAAATTAAGTGATCCAGTGATCATGTGCATGGTTTTACTCTTGACCTTATGGTCATCTATAGCTTGTATAATAACAATCCTTCTAATAGTCATAAAACTAGTATGTGAGAATTAGTCTTTTGTCAATCACAAGCTCAAAGATTACAAAAGATATTTTAAACCAATATTTGATAGGTAGCTTGGGTAATTTAGCATTCTTGGCTTGATAGTGTAATTATGAATGTCATAAATGGTATTGGAGTATAATAAATATGAGAATGATTTGTAAGTTTACCAGCAAATCAATTACCATGGGATAGAAATAATATTCTAAACTATACAGATTTTTAAATACTAGAGGAAGACTTTAAAAGTTACTTGTATCAAGTAGTCAACCTTTTAATTCTTGATGTAAGAAAAATATAAATTTGGTACTTAAACCTCCTTATCATTTCACATTTGCAGTTGCAAATATAATCATGGCATGATGCAGTAATTGTGAATAAGTAAAGACTAGATCTTTGATGTTGTATTCCTACCATGCTAACTGATAGTAAAGAAATATTTATTGCATTTTACACTTGCATTCAGTATGAATATCCAATGGTTTCGTACTCCGTAGAAATGTTAAATCCTGTTTTCTTGACGGAGAAATAGCTGCCATGTTTACTAGTAGAATTCAATTCTCTACCAGTAAGATCTTAAAAGGAAGCATAGTTAAAGCTTTACCTCTATAAGCCTGATAAATTTGACTAGCATGTATATACTTTTACTGAATAAATTTTGTACAGTGAATCGTTATTGAATACTTTAGAGATTTGTTAGCAGCGACCTGAACATCTTACCTGTGTATCTGTAAGAAAAGTAAAACTGCTGCGTTAGCTCGGAAGCTAAGTAAGCCCAGTCTTTCATGGCAATTCCACCTTGTGGTCGCAAACAGAAAACAAATCAGTATTTAAAAATAAACTATTCTAGAAAGTTAAGCATAGTCAAAAGATCATCCATATATGAATCTAATAACACAGAACTAATCAAACAGTTAATGATTGTATTTAATGAAAATATATGCATTTAAAATTTTTAAATTTTTCGGAAAATTTGGGGTTTTGACACTACCAAGATAAAAATATTATTGCAGCTGGAAGCCATTAGTGTTGGGTATCATCTAGGGGTACAACATCTTTTCCCGATAGATAATTTGATTTTTAGCTTGGCGGAGTTAAAAATAATTTCTTTATTTCTTTTAATTGTCTGCTACAGTAGCTTCGATTTCTTAGCAGACTTAACGTCATTCTATGTGTCATATAAAAGTTGGTTTCTCTTTTTCTTTGTAATGGCGATCGTAGTCAAAGTAGCAATTAGTAGAGCAATTAAGTTCGTACCTGACAATAAATTTCAATGGTGGTTCAGACTGGTTAAGGAGCTCACAATATGTAAGTGGCATTGGGAAATGGAAAGAATGACTTGGTAATTCTTTAATGAGGATCCATAACTCTATCGGGAAGGTTTGAGAAATTAAAGCAACAACATTAAAAGAAGAACTGACATGTATTTAAATAATTGTTGACATCACTTCGCCGCCAGGTCTTGGGGCATTGGAATCGAAGCAAAGGTCACCTTCAAAGAACTAATGACAATTTAAAAAAATCAATAATTAAAAAATACTAAATAAAAGTTACCTTGTACTATAAAAGAACCTTATCAAAATGCTCGAGATTAATACACTTGACCGAATCATATATATCCCTTGGTGGGAACATAATAAAAGATGTATATGAGAAATATTTTTTTTATTATAATAATGATATCATATGGATGTAAACTAACATGATGTTATACTAATTCATTATATGTTTATAATACATTGTATTAATTATTGTATTAATTTTTAAACATAATACATTGTATTAATTTATGAAGCATTTTATTTTCAAAATAGTGTTTATCTATCTTGTATTTATATATGTAAATATTTATGCAAATACATGCAAATCAAATAACTCTACATTCTCTATCTTTCCTCCCAATAATCTTCTTATTTATATTCTTGATTATGATCATAACCATAAGCCCAATTACATTGACATGTACTAGATATTATTCTTTATTGGTTACAATTATATGATAGTGATACTACTTAAAACTTGTATACTTTGAGATTAATCACATACTTGGTCAACACATTAAGTCTTATGTATGATACTTTGTAAATTTTCATATGATACATGTTTTTGTTCATATTTCATTTAATTAATTTATTTATGTTTGAGACTTTTGAAATAATGATAAGTAATTTAATGATTTTATTTTTTAAATGAAATATATTCATTCATTATCTATAAAATCGAGTACCAAGATCATGACTTTGACTTGAGCTTGATACTAGGGTTCAAGTTCAGAATTGGAATCTAAGCATGGGATAAGGATTAGACCTATGATTAAGACCATACCTACTTAAGTTGAGTTGAAGAGTAGATTCTCAACTAAGGAGCAATATCTCACCTATGGTTAAGATTATGATCTTCCGTGGGCTTAAGAGTGAGATATTTTTTTTTAACAATTATTTTGTTCAATATTTCTTATTAAACTTTTGGTACAATTTTTAACATAACAAACATATTTGTAATAAATTTTGATTATACAGCATTTTTTCACTAAATTTATGATGTCTAATTTCCATTGAATTTTGACCTTAAATTATGCTATCATCATTTTCGAACTATATTTCAATGCTTTTGCATTTACTCTATCAACTTAAATACACTTCAATAAATTTTTACATGACCATACCTTCAAGCATATTAAATACACTTCAATAAATTTTTACATGACCATACCTTCAAGCATATTAAATTTATGGGTTGAAAATTAGGTGACACATGAAGTCGAAGTTAAAGTAAAAAATATGTTTTATATTTAAAATTTTTATGAACTTGTTCTCAATTTTGTATTTTAAAAATAAAATAACATTTTTTTAAGGAAGGCTTATGGTTATATAATGTACTTTAATTAGGATATATTTAGTTACATTTTATATTATATTTTTGCATTTCATTTTAGAAATATAAAATAAAATGATAATTTTTGTCGCCTTTTGCACATATGGGAATGTGGCAGAAATATTCAAGCCACTCGATGTGTCCTTGGGGGCAAGTCTCGAGTTAAGGGTCTCACCTTTTTTTTGACTCCTGTATTTAGGCCAACTCCTAATCAAAGTCAAGGGGGGTAGACCCTATTAGTTTCTAAGGTTGTTAATGATTAGTGTGATGCTTTATGATTGAGTAAGTTATTTAATATTTTTGATGAAACTTCGTTTATGTTATTAGATTAAAATGTGGTTAAGTGACATAAGTTCTTAGTAAAATTATTACGAAATAAATTACAAAATTTCTAACTATTGTAAAAGCTTTTACACGATCCAAAATTTAGTATTATAAGGTTGTTACAGAAGAGGAGGTATCCATTAACAAAATCATGCCTAGACGACCTCACACTAGATCCTCTTATGGCCCTATCTTCTCTATGAAATTTGAAAAAGATAATCTTGAGGCAAATATATATCTAGTTGAAAATATTAGTCCAGTTACCAAAAAAGAAAGTCCTCAAGGGTCTATCCATGAGTATGAATTTGATGATTATGGAAAAGAAGATTTTGACCTTGTAAAACAATTTGCACATTCTGGAAAAGGAATCCCCTATTGATACTAAAAAATGGTCTGAATTGGAGGAAAAGGAAGAGGAGATTCAAAAACTAAAAGAGGATATTCAGAAGTTAGAAGCTTTAGACCAACATATTAAGAGGGAGAACAAAATTTTGAAGGATATCAACATTAAAATACATGGTAAGAATGAATGGATTAAGAATACATGCAAAATATTGTTCAGGAAGGAAAAAAGACGGCGTAAGTAGTTAATCCGTTTTAAGATATGCAACAGGAGGTTGAAGAATAATATTGTCTATCAAAGGAAACAAAACTTGGTTGTGTCAAACTCAAACATTGACATCCTCATTCAAGCTGCACAACATATATGAAGTAGGAATCTTGATACAATTTTGAAATTTATGGGGATACATTTTTGGTTCAGTCGTGTTTGCATGAGGACATGCAAAAGCTATTACACAGGGGAGATGACGAGCTTGAGAATTGTCTCTTTTTGCAATGATTAACTAATTTCCCTCTTCTACCATATGTTATGTTCTTACCTTTACATGCCTTATCTATCATATTTTCTTCCTTTTTCAACTTATAACATATCAGTATTGATAAGGTACTGAAAATACATCTTTATTGTGTTTTCTCAATAGTTTTAATGATTACTTAATTAAGTAAATTACTATGTTTTACTAATACTCTTGTTGACAAACAATTTTTGTTGGTTAAGAAATATTTTAGGTAACAACTATTGAAATTCTTGTAGTTGTAGGGAATCAATGCCCATAAATCTCGTAGATGATTTGTTGAAACTCATATATATGCTAACAGATGGCCAAAATGAGGATATGGGTTTTGATCAAATGCCTATGAATATGGTTTTTTGTTCCTAAGAATTAGATTCTCTCTCTCTCTCTCTCTCTCTCTCTCTCTCTCTCTCTCTCTTAATTGGAAAAGATCGCTGGTCAAAGAAGACAATCAAAGACCTCAAACGCAACAACCTTAATAAATTTTCAGCTGGATGAAGGAAACAAAGCTTCTCTCATGCCTTCAATCATGCGAATATTCGATAGTTACTATTTTGAGAAGATTATCTTTGATGACTCATTTTGTAACAAATCCATTTTGTTCAAGACCATTGATTGTAAATCATGAAAAGAGGGGAACTAATTTTATGATGTGTAGTATCTATATTGTTTTGTATAAAGGACTTTTATGAGATTGTCGAGGGGTGGTAGAGGTTAGAGATAGAAAGAACATATATTCTCAACTGATAAGCATACTGTAGTCTCTTTTTTTTACTATTGGATTTCCATATATTTTAATAAAGAAATGATAGTCTTTTCATGTATGATGTAGCAACTTGACATAGTTTTAGTTATGTAGCATTATGAGCTAGGAGGCCCCCCTACTTGAGCATGTGCAACATTCAGTTATGTGTGATCATTTTGCATCTTAACGTGTGATCATCTTGTTTTGATTTCAGTTAGGTTGATGAAGGTATAATTTCTGCAACTTCAATTAAATTGCTAAGTTTACAATTTCTACACTTCTATTTTTGCTCAAAGAAGTTATTGGAGCTCCATATATTGTGTGGAATTGGTAGTTTGATGTTATTTTTCACTAAGAAAATTCATTTAAGGACTATAAGATTGGTAAGATACTCATGGATTAATCACACGAACATGCTTATATGAGAGGTGTGACCTGTAAATTTTATAGTACTGAATTGTTCTATTGTCCCAGTGAGAATCTTTGGTGTTCATTTCCAAAAGGTTATATTTAGTTGAGGATATTAAGCTGAATTATTGCTTTATTCTTGCACAAACTATGATTCCACCTCAATGTTTACAGACATCTGGTTGATGATTTGATGCTTGGAAATTATGCATATAACTTTACTGACATGGACTGCAATGTTGTTATTATTTTGTTAGAATCCAACATGGTTGGATCTAATATAGGTCACACTATGTGAGGAATTCCATTGAGTACTGTACAAATATTGTGGATTGATGTGAAAGGAATTATGAAGAGTATAAGTAGAGAGTTGATGGAGTAAGCACATGGAAGCAGAGAATAAAGAAGTGATAGACTCACTATAATGGAAGATTTTTTATGGATTTTGATTTAACCATAATGTAAATGGGAATACGACTGTAAGACTTGTTTAGGTGTGTGTACCCCTAGTCTATTGAGTGACCTAGAAAAATCTAGATGTATATTTAGGTAGACAAAATAGGGGTCATGTTGTATTCGTGGATACTTGATTAAAACTTTGAGGGGGTGAGGGTGGGGCGGGGGGTTAGTGATTACCCCAATTCAAGTTTAAATGGGGAAATGTTAGGTTAAACTTAACTGGTAAAAGATTCAAAGATGTGTCTACGGTTGATGGTTTATGAGACCATGGTTTTAGAGTAGGCCATGGTATTTTCCCATCATATTGCATGTGAAGAATCCTACTTAAATGATAGAATAAATACATTGTAGATGGCCAAGAGTGGTTAATGATGGTTGTATTGGGAACCAAATTGGTAAAATACTAATAGATCTATTGTTGTTTTCTTAGTTTGGGTTTCTAGGGTAAAATCCTTCTTCTTTATGGTGTTAGTTTTTCAACATTAAGCTAGCATTATTAGGATCTTTAACTGAGAGAATAACAAGTACAACAATCAAGCACAAGAGACAATGAACACGGTGTTTTTATTTGGGGAAACCATAAAGGAGAAAACCCCGCAACTTCCTCAGAGATAGAATCAGCACCAAAATAGTAAAAGCCCAAAAACAGTAAGTGATCTACCAATAGCATTAATCTTCTTCTTGTCTAGCCCCAGTGTCTTCTCCTTCCTCAACTATGCGCTATAATTGAGTGTGTATGACTTGTGTGCTAAATAGAGAGTCCAACTCTCTATTTATACTAATCCCGACATGACTAAAACCCTACTAGGGCCGACCTCTACTAGGAGAGCCTAATAACCCTAGTGCCCCAGAACTGTGAGGACCTTAACCCTTAGACAATCGGAGGGTTACTCACTATGACTTGACATGACTTGTTTACACTATTGATTCTCCCTATTGGAACATCGGGGCATGACAACATGACTCAATTACATTATAGATACATCCCTGAATAAACATTGGGTTACAATACATAAGATACATAGATGAATACATTTTGAAGTTACAAATACATCAACACTCCCTCTTAACTAGGAAGGTATTCTTTCGACACAATTTTCAGCACTGGTCTTATTCTCTGTCTGGATCATCTCATCATCTGCATCTCAGGTCTTCTTGAGTCTTCAATTCATCTTCGTCTTCAAGTCATATTCATATTCAAGTCATCGGATCTGGATCATCTCTCGATATGGATCATCATGGGACATCATCACTGGATCTGGATCATCACTGCACATCATCATTGGATCTCGATCATCACTCGATCTAGATCATCACTGGTTATCATCACTGGATCTGAATCATCTCTTGATCTGGATCATCACTGGCTATCATCACTGGATCTTGATCATCACCCGATCTGGATCATCACGGGTGCTATCTCATGATTCTTCTCATCACAGGAAGTTCTATAGAGCCAACCCTTTTTCATGCTGGTTGTAGGCCTAGCCTCTGTGTAGGTCTTATTCAGCATATCTGACCTACTCGTCAGAATGGTCTGTCCAGCACTTACATCTGACCTACTCGTCAGAAAGGCATGCCCAACACTCACATTTGATCATGTAGGAACCAATCCTATAATCATATCAGAAAGGCCCATCACTTATATCCACCCAGTAAGGGAACACATCCCATTACTGATGGAAGGGATCTGCACTTACATCCACCTAGTGAGGGAACACATCCCATAATTGATGGAAGGGCTCTACACTTACATCCACCCAGTGAGGGAACACATCCCATTACTAATGGAAGGGATTTGCACTTACATCCACGTACTGAGGGAACACATCCCATTACTGATGGAAGGGCTCTTGCAGTCCATCATCCCAAACCTCTTTAGGATCTCTACAACATACTTCACTTGTCCAAGAAATATTCCATTTGTATTTTCCCACACCTCCATACCTAGAAAGTAATGCATCATCCCCAAGTCCTTCATTTCGAACTCAGCAGCAATATTTCTCATTGTATCAGCAATCAACCCATCCATACCTATCACAAATAGATCATCTACATATAGTAGAAGCATCACTGGGTTGCCATCCTCAACCTTATAGTAAAGGTTGGAATCTGCTTTACTCTTGGTAAAGCCCAAACTGGATAGAAAGCTATCAATTCTGTCGTACCAGGTCTTGGGTGCCTGTTTCAAATAGTACAGGGATTTTTTCAATCTGCATACATGAGATTCTCTGTTATGTGTCTCAAAACTAAGTGGCTATTGTACATACACTTCCTCTTCCACTACACCATTCAAGAAAGCAGTCTTGACATCCATCTGGTGTATCTTCCATTTCATCACTGCAGCCAGAGCAAGTACTGATCTGATGGAAGTGTATCTGGCTATAGGTGCAAAGGTTTCTTCATAGTATATTCCTTCCTTCTAAGAGAAACCCTGAGCTACAAATCTTGCTTTATACTTTTCAATGCTACTGTCTGCAGCATGCTTGATCTTGTAGATCCATTTGGAAGTTACGACTGACTTCCCATTTGGTCTTGGGACAACATCCCAAACATCATTCTTCATGATCAATTGATAGTCTTCGATCATAGCATCCTTCCATTCTTTTCGTTCTGCTGTTTCTTCATAACTGGAAGGTTCTTTATCAATGAAATCACATAGTAAGGCTACATACCTGGAGCAGGATCTGGTCCTCTTTCTTTCTTTGTAATTCTCTTCTAGAGCCCCATATCTTTCCGCACCTTGGATAAGTTCATGTACCCAGGCAAGTTTCCTTTTATGAGGATTCTTCTCCAGAGGTGGATCTACAGGTCTTTGTGGTTCTTCAACATCTCAATCTTCTTCTTGAGCTTCTTCATTCATGGTTGTATCATGAATTCTGGGTGCTTCTACTTCTGCTTCTTCAGGTTCTTCAGCAGGTATCTTTCTGGATTTGTTGTAAGCTATGTCCTCATCAAATGTCACATCCTTGCTGATGTCAATATTCTTGTATCCTGGGAAATAGATTCTGTAAGCCTTCAAGCTTTCAGAGTATCCCACGAATATACCCTTCTTTCCTGAAGGATCTAATTTTGTTCTCTTCTCTTTTGGAATGTGTATGTACACAGGACAACCAAATATTCTGAGATGGCTGACTTCTGGTTTCTTGTCGAAGAATACTTTTCAGGAGTCTTGTTCTTGAGTACTTTATGTGGAGTACAGTTCTGTACATACACTTCTGTTCCGACAGCTTCCACCCAAAGATGCATAAGAAGCTCTTGATCATGAAGCATGGCTCTTGCAGCTTCCATGATAATTCTATTCTTTCATTCCACAATCCCATTCTGTTTTGGATTATAAGGAGTGGACAACTCCCTCTTAATCCCTGATTATTTGCATAGTTCTTTGAATTCATTCGAAGTGAATTCTCCGCCATTATCTGATCGAAAATTCTTGATCTTCTTTTCAGTGTGGTTCTCTATCAAGGCTTTGAATTGCTTGAATTTTCTGAATACTTCATCTTTGTTCTTCATGAAGTAAACCCAAGTCTTTCTAGAAAAATCATCAATAAAAGAAACATAGTATGCATACCCGCTTAGTGAGTTTGATGACATAGGACCGCATACATTGGAGTGGATGGTTTCTAGTATGTCTTTGGCTTTGCTTTCGCTGCTGGGAAATGTCTTCTTTGTATTCTTTCCTTTTGCACATCCTTTGGAGACACCATCATGTTTTGCTTGGAATTCTGGAAGACCTTCAACAGCTTTGCTCCCAATAGGTAGTGCTCTATAATGCACATGTGCAAGTCTTCTATGCCAAAGCTCATTTGGTTCTACTATGTTATGGATTAAGGCTTGTTCTAGATGGCCCTTCAATTTGTATAAACCTCCTTCTTGTTCTCCAATTACCACTGCATCATTGATAGTCTTACCTCTTGGCCACATGATGACTTGACCATCTATGAATGCAACCCACATCCCTTTTACATCCAATGCTGATATGGAGAGAAGGTTCTTCTTGAGTCTTGGCACAAACAATACTTCTTTCATTGTTAGAGACTTACCAGAATCTAGTTTATATGAAGATTCCCCACTACCTTTTATTGGATATTGGTAGTCATCTCCTAGCTTCACCTTGTGAGGTGATTCATGCTTTGATTGTCTTACAAAGGATTCCTTGAATCCAGTAATATGTTTGGAAGCCCCACTGTCTATAAGCCAATCATCACTACCATGAGTAATGTTACCTGTGAGAGCGGAGATCAGAACATATTCATCCTCGGTTGAATAATCTTCACTTTCATATCTGGTTCTTTTCTTGGATGGTTCATCAAACCTCTGCAGCATGAGCATGATGTCTTCTTTTGTTCCCCTTCTTCTTATGGGAGTGAACCTTGTTCTTAGGATAGTCTTTTTCAAAGTGTCCTCTTTCATCACATGTATAACATCTCATTTTGGATAGGTCTCTTTTAATGTTATCTCTATGATGAGGATCCTTGCCTTTAGAGTAATGAGGTCTCCTTTTACCTTTCTTGGAGTGAGCTGTGACAGCTTGATCCTCACTACCCATCTTCTCTTATCGAGCTGCTATCCGAGCTTCTTCTTGAGAACAATCTTCCCACAGTCTGTTGAATTTGACTAACTTCTTTCTGGCACAGATTCCTTGTATGAATGAATCCCATGACCTAGGAAGGCCATTTAGTGTTGTAATCACAATCTCTGCATTATCCACTTCTTCATATACAGCTTCTAATTGTTCCTTGATCCGAGAAACCCTTGTGAAGTAAGACTGGATGGTCTCTACATTTTGAATCTTCACATTCTTCAGTTGATTCCTCAGCGTCATCTTCCAGTTTATGTTCTTCCCTTCAAACAATTTGGTTAGGGCATCAAACATAGCTTTAGGTGTCTTGAGAAAGGACACCTGTGGGATAAGGTGATCCTTAATACAATCAGCAATGATCCTCTTTTCCATAACCATCTTCTTATTGTGTAAGGCCTTTTCCTCATCTCCCTTTGGAACTGGAACCTCCTCATGGATTTAGGAGTCTAATTCATTCTCTTCCAGGACCAGGGAGATCCTATACTTCCAAGCTCGGAAGTTATCAGCTCCCTCAATATTTTCATCAAGCTTGGTATGATGAGACATATTTATCTGAGAACCTCAAATGGAAATACAAAATATTTTATATCTTACCAGGTTCAAGATGTCGGATCTGAAACTTGAGCTGAAATCCTGCAGAGCTGGTCAAGGAGCAAATTAGGGTTTTTCTTTTCCAGAGTTATGTCCAACCAAATGCCTTGAAATTTGTCCCTAACTTCGATTTTGGGGAGGAGATCAATCCAAGCCTAGGCTCACTGAAAAATTCCTTTTCTATGAAAAGCCCTAATTTCCAGCAGCAGTGACAGGTCCAAAACTGAAAAAACTCAGAATTGGATTCTGCTTCGACAGAAAGATGCACCCTAGGGAGGAGAGTTATTCCACCTTACTTTTGCTGAAAATTTGTGGAGGAATATCCACAAACTAGGAATCCCTAGTTCCCGCAGCTGCACAGTATCTTCTTCTCAGGTTAGCTCTGATACCATGTTAGTTTTTCAACATTAAGCTAGCATTATTAGGATCTTTAACTGAGAGAATAACAAGTACAACAATCAAGCACAAGAGACAATGAACACAACATTTTTCTTTGGGGAAACCATAAAGGAGAAAACCTCGTAACTTCCTCAGAGATAGAATCAACACCAAAACAGTAAAAGCCCCAAAACAGTAAGTGATCTCCCAACAATAGTAATCTTCTTCTTGTCTAGCCCCAATTTCTTCTCCTTCCTCAACTATGTCCTACACTTGAGTGTGTATGACTTGTGTGCTAAATAGAGAGTCCAGCTCTCTATTTATACTAATCCCGACATGACTAAAACCCTACCAGGGCTGACCTCTACTAGGAGAGTCTAATAACCCTAGTGCCCCGGAACTGCGGGGACTTTAACCCTTAGAAAATTGGAGGGTTACTCACTATGACTTGACATGACTTGTTTACATTATTGATCCTCCTGATCAAAGCATCAGGGCATGACAACATGACTCAATTACATTATAGATACATCCCGGAATAAACATCGGGTTACAATACATAAGATACATAGATGAATACATTCCGAAGTTACAAATACATCAACATATGGTATGCTTTGTTTCCTTATTATGTGTTTATCCTAACATATATTTGATCAAGGGTGGGTGGTTCAATTTTTGCTAAGAGTATGCAGTCACTTACAGGGTAAAAATCCTTACGAGTAGTAGTAGCTCCCCATCCTGCAACCTTGCATCCTCGCGGCACTATGCTCCTAATGGGAGATCCATAAAAACACTAGGGAGCAACAAAAACCCCATGGCCCTATGGGGAGAGCCCCACAACCCCATACAAGAGCACCATTGTGGAAGGAGAGTCATAAAAGCATGTTAAAAACTTATAGTAAAAACCCACATCTGTAGTAAAAGTGGCAATGCAAATGACAATGAAGAATCTCCAGGAATATAGGATTTGTAGAAATCATCCTCTATCCCAAACTAAAAGTGGAGATCGTAATCCATCTCACACCAATAAGTGATATTCTAACAAATATTTAATTTATTTCTCTTTATTCATTAAATAAATTTTTTTATTTAAAAAAATACATCCCAATCAAAGAAACCTTGAACATTTTATAAATTAACAAATATCACCATTATGTATATATATGTGTGTGTGTGTGTGTGTGTGTGTGTGTGTGTGTGTGTGTGTGTGTGTGTGTGTGTATTTACATATTTTCAAATTAAAAAAAACAATAACTTATTGTTCAAAAGATATAATCAAAGTTACATAGTATTCTTATTCTCATCAGCTGTCTATATCCAAAAAGGAGTTAAGGTCAACAAGTCAAGCTACTGACAAGTCCTCCAACCTTCCCTAAAACAACCAATTGGTCACCAAAAGAAAATAAAACAAGGACTATAAAAACCAACCTCTTAAAACATAGAGTACCACAAGTAAACAAAAGAGATCTAAAAGATCTGAAATCCCCTTGAGTCCACCTTCTGATCATCAAAGAATTCCTCAAAATGGAGAAATCCATCCATCGCCCCAATGGATTTCTTTGACAGTGAATCATCCTAACTATTAAGCTCCCTGTAAATATGATTGAAAGAGATATAAGAGAAATGAAGTTTCAATCCTTCAATTTTTGTTGGCCAATGTTCTAAGTTGATGACTTGTAATGACAAAATACCATCTTCCTAATTGATAGCGACTCGAGAATCTCCCTCGATCCTGATATTAAAAATGCATTTTCTTTGGGTAACACATAAAATACCCCAAAGAGCTATAAGTTCCACTTTGGTATTGGAATCAACACTAGCTCCCATCCAAAGATGATAATGATGATCTGGTTTAATATCCAACACCATACTTGCTCAACAAATACCATTTTTTGAAGCTCCATCAAAGTATCCAAAAGCTAATCCATCCTCCTCACCCGACTTAATTAAAATACGAATTCTAGAAATATGATTCTCTTTAAAGTATTCGAAAAATGATACAATAACCTACGAGCCCACATGAAACACATAAAGCTTGGATACTTAAAAAATATATTGGTTTCTAGCATCCCACACTTCCCAAAAATCAACATGTTCAAAATATTCCTGAATTCGTTGATATCCACAAAGTCCTGACCACATAGATTTAAGAAAAGAACATCGTGAGAAGATATAAGAGACATACTGTTCGTCCAATTTGCACAATTGATAGATCCCAAGACTTGAAAAACATCATTTCAATAAATTGTCCCACATTAGAATTTTGTTCTCCAAGCATAGCCACATAAAACATATGATTTTCTATGGAAGATGCCATTTTCAAAGCTTCTTGGCCCACAGTTTGGGAATGCTTGAAATATTCCTATCAATTAATGCATCATAAGACAACTTAGTAGAGAGGATGCCATTTGCATTCTTTGAGCCCTAGACTAGTTCATCCTTTTGATTGGATTAATTAATGCCTACATTATTAAGTTACCTGACATTATCATCCCACTCCCCAACAACCTTCAGAGATAATCCTAACTCACAAGTAGAAAGCCAATGTGCTGAATAATCACCAAGATCACAATTGTGTTTTACTTGACACAAAACCTGAATGTTGGCTAAATGAAACTGGTGTAATAAAGGAACAAACAACTTGTAATTACATGTGAAGCCAACAAGGAAATATATACCAACATGAACCTATATTTCTCTACCAACCTTCCAACTAAACCGCTCTTTTATAAGAGGGAGAAATCGAAGAAAACATTTCCACATCTCAAAACCATTAGCATGCACTTAGATCTTCTTCCAAATCCAATGTGAGATAGAGAAGGATTTATATGTTTATAGTTAAGCACTTGAACCCATAAACTATAACCAAATATGCCTCGCCATAATCTTTTGGCACACAATGCTTGACCAAAAAACAATGAATTCTTCAAACCACAACCCCCCACAAATTTAGGTAGAGAAAGGCTTTCCCAAGAAGATAAGTGGATTTTTATTTCTCCAAGTTTTCAGCCCATAAAAAATGAAAGATCCTTCTTCTAATATTATGAACAATAGAAGACAACACCATTACGATAGAGCGATAATAAAATGGTACACTTTCCGAGACATATTTGGAAAGTACAAATATTTAACAAATGGAAAGCCACCTGAAAGTCCAGCTGCTAATCCTTTTCTCCACCTTTTGAATCATCCAATTATGATCTTAGATTCTGTAATAGTTGGATTTAAATAAAATCCAAGATATTTTAAGCCGCGATCAATCTTTTCCATATGGAAAGGGAACAATGACAAACCCTGCCATTATAACAATTTACAAGAAAATAAGATTTTTGGGGACTTATTGTCACACCAGAGGCATCAGAACACATCTCCAATATAAATTTATTGACCTCCCATTCTACCTTTGTACCACATCCAAAGATAAGCACATTTTCCAAAAATAAAAGGTGAGAAATAAAAGGCGCATTGGAGATTTTTATACCTTTTACCTTCCCATAAGATTTTGCTTTAATGATAAGTATGCTAAGCCCTTCAGTAGCCAAAAGAAAGAGTAATATCTAGATAAGGGACAACCTTAGCAGAGGCCTCTGCTGCAAGAGAAAAAGGATGGAGAGGACTATGAATCAAAACCCCAAATGAAACAGAAGTGACACAACCCATAATCCAGTTAGTCACTTCAAATGGAAGTCTAAAATGAGTAAGGATGAATCTTATGTAAGTCCAATCAACACAGTCATATGATTTTATGAGATCCATCTTAAGGATAAGAGCCTGTATATATCTAGTCTTGATGCAGTGTAAACAAGGCTTGAGCCACACCCATCACATCCAAAATATGTCTATTGAAAAGAAACCCAAATTGTTCCTTCGATATGGCCATTATAGGATTGATTCTATTAGAAATAATCTTTGTCACCACTTTATAAACTAGATTGTAGAGAGAAATATGATGATAGTTATTAATGGAATCGGGTTTATCCTTCTTAGGAATCAAAGCAATAAAGGTTGAATCCATATCAACAAGAAGGTTCCTTTTCTTTCTAAGGTCTTTCACGACATCCATAAGTTCATTTCCAACCAACTCAAAGAAATGAGTGAAGAAATCCACCGTCCACCCAGCCGAGCCTAGAATTTTATCCTTCTAAAAAAATTTCAAAGTATATTTAATCTCCTTCAGAGTGACATCCTTGCCAACCTCAATGCCATCATCTGGACTAAAGAACCTATAGAAATTTTTAATAACCTTCAATATATTTTCTAGATTAGATAAGTTAGTGTCACTATAAATTTCCTTGAAATATGAAACAACAACTTCTTTGAGATATTTCTGATCACTCCGTACAATTCCATCCGAATCCTTCACTTCCCATATTCAATTTGAGATTCTCCTTTAGTTAGCATACCTATGAAAAAAATTGGTATTGTTGTCACCCTGAGCAACCCAAATGGCATGACTTTTTAGTTTCCACGTGTTCTCTTCCTGATAGAGTATTTTTGTCTTCTATAGTTTTAGGCTAAGAAGCTTATCCTTCCTTTGAGATGAAATATAATCTTCATCAACAACATCCACCAAAGTAGCAATTTCAAATTCAATCTGAGACAAAAGTAGGAAATTCTCCCTCTTCTTCAATTTATCCCATTTAGAAACATCTCTTTGTAGTAGCTTGATTTTCTTAACCAACATATACATTGGAGATAAAGAGTTATAAATACAATATGAATACCATTTCTGGTGTACAAGCTCATAAAATTCCTTTTCTTCTAACCATATTCTGTTAAATTTGAAAGGATAGGAAGAAGGAGAGAAATTCAGGTCCAATTGAAGAAAAACTTCCTTATGGTCTAAAGTTCCAAAAGTAGAAGCCCAAGACTGAAATCTACCAGTATGATCACCTAGACATCCCTCCATAAGAAACCTATGAAGCCTGTTTGCCACACCAACTTTGCTTGTACGCCCATTAGAGCAAATGGGGATTAAAGCACTAGGGAATACATCAATTAATCTAGTAGAATAAAAAATATCTCTAAAATAGAATACTAAGGGACAATAATCTTACTTGCACCCCAAACCTCATATGTTGACATAATCATATTCAAATCACCACCAACAATTAAGGATGAATCATTGAGAATTCTAGAAGCTACCACAAAGTCCCAAAACCCTTGTCTTGGGCGATATCAGCCATAGATATTGACAACCCTAACCCTCTTATCCAACCCCTTTAACCTTCCTTTCACAAATATACCAACAACCATAGCATAAGGCCTGAAATTTGCAATAGAAGGGTTCCAAGCTACCATCAAACCCCTTGAAAACCCACCTGCATCAAGACCGTAGCACTTCCAAGAGGGCCTAAGTTTCAAGAAAATTTCACAATTTTTTTTCTGAGGAATTCATTGTTTCTTGTAATAACAACACATGACTTGAAGAATCCAAAAGATGCTTCAAGGAAGTTCTTTTGGGAGAGCTGCAATTCCCACGAATATTGAAGGAAAAAAATAACATTAAGAATGCTCTTCCTAGGGCATATCTACTCTAAGGACCCCAAAAGAATTATAGGAGGGATAATTGAAATTCAATGTTAAAAACACCAAATACAAGGAAGAAACTTTAGGGTAAATGCATTTTTGTCTTCCCTGCAAATCCTTGCCTGATAGTTTTGAAGATTTTTTGGATTTCTTCCTGGACATTACATTATTTTGTCTAATTGCCATCATTTAGAAGGGAATCATAAAGTTTTATTTTGCCCAAAATGTATCATATTTGAAAAAAGACAAGAATATTCTAGGAATCTTTCGTATTTTGGGCATAACGTTTCGCTCGTAACTCAGAATTGAGCAAACTTTGGACCATTGGAAAGGTATGAAAATTATCTACAAATTTTATGTTTTGAGGTTTTCCTAATTCGTTATCTTTTGTCCAGGGTGGACTTTTTAGTAACAAAATATATTTTAAAATATGTTTTTTTAAAAACATATTTTAAAAGATGCTTTGTTACTAAAACGCTTGCCCCAGAAAATGGAAAGGAATTAGGAAAAAATCAAAACATAAAAGTTGTAGATAATTTCAAAACCTTTCCAATGGTCAAAATTCCATCCAATTACGAGTTATGAGCGAAACGTTATGCCCAAACTACAAAAGAATCCATGAATCTTTTCACCTTTTGTTAAATAGGATACATTAAAGAAGAGGGTAGAATGTTATGATCATGTTGGGTATGTGTTATATTCTTTGCATGTGTGTGGGGGAGGAGGGGGGGGGGCGAGGGGGGAGGGTTGCGCTTACCAAGGACACACCTGACGATCCCTCTAGCACCTTCATGGAAACGACCGACAGGCTAGTGTCATTTAGAAATGGATGAGAGGCCATTTTTGATGTAAGTGTAGCGAGCACCAATTTTTGTTGGGTTGTTTTTGGGTTGTTTTTGGAAATTTTCTAAAAATATGTAATTTAATCCCGGTTACGGGAGTTGATCTATTTCCTAAACCCGGGTTAACGAATGAGGGTATTGGATGCTTCAGAATACCTTTATTTTGTCTTGTGAGGGTTTCATAATGATGATGAGAAAATAAGATGTGTGGCTCTAAGGTTTGCTGGTTTTCTCGGTTAAGGGTTTCCAAGGTAAATATCTTTGTTTTATGTGTGAATGTTGTGGTGTAATCTCTATTTTTCTTAAAATAATCTATATGATTTTTAGAATTTCTCAAAAGAGAGTCATGATTTTGACCTTTTCCTCTACCAAATCAAAAAAGGTCAAAATCAATTTTTTAGAATTTCTAAATAGAGAGCCATGAAAGTTACTAGTCGCAAGAGATGGAGGGGAAGTGAGGCCATATTTAGGTAGATCAACAATGCCAGAGGAATTTAAATCTCAATGTGAAGCTGATCACGTCCAGAATCAGGGCTAAAATATTTGTCACTATCCAACCTAGAAGAAGGAAAAATACTCTCACAGGGAATACTTGGTTCTTCCACAACAGGGGTCAAATTTCTAGGGTCTTTAAACTAACCTCCAACTTTGGAGAAAACATCAAGTTCTAGGATGACTTGAGGAAGAGACTCATCCCTAGGCACAATATACTTGCCGCTTTCTTCAGCATGTGAAACATGAATCAAAAGGAGAGGGTTCCTAGGGGAGGGCACATCCTGAGAGGAGAAGAGAGCTTCATAGCTCCAAGAATTTCATCAATTGAAAGAAATTTTAATAGCAAAGGATTGGAGCTTAAACACTTATCCATAAAAGAAGTAGTCGAGTCCACGTTAAAAGGAATAGGAAAATTTAGAAGGGGCTTTGAGCCACTTGAGAAGAGTCTAAATCCGAGAGATCGTCTCTGCCATTGAAGAAATCCAATTTGCAATCGTGTTGGAGATGGCATGTTTCATGGCACCTAAAACAACCAAAGGGGACTTTCCAAAAATACAATCGTTTGATGAAACTCCCCCCATCCCAACGGATCTCAACATCCTCCGGTAAAAACCATCAACAACATCCAATTCAACCAAGATTTTGGGCATTCTCGATGATGGGACAAGAGAGTGGCTTCTTCTATGGCGATAAAGCATCCTATAGAATTCACAACCTCCATAAAAGTTTTATAGTTCCAACAACGTAGACAAACCTTGGTAATGCCATTTTGAGAGAACCAAAGAAACCTTGACCAATAACCCAAAACTTATAAAGAATGTATTAAAAACTTTCCAATAAAAAGTAAAAGTAAATCCACGTGGTAACCCTAAGCACATAGTTAATAACTAGCTTCCAAACTAGAGAAACCCACTCCAGGGTTTCCTATATACAAAACTTGATTCAAACCTATCTATCTAAGGCATGAGAAAAAAACCTTAACCATAGCAAACTTAATATCTTTCCCCGAGACAAAAAGAGCCCTGTTTTTCTGGACCTTTTCAAGCTTAATCCTTCTACCACGAGAATCCTTATCACCAGAACGTTCAAACCACATTTGAGCTAGGGTTTGTCCAAACCCTACCATCGCTTGCTGAACGGAAAGACGCTCTTTCCCATCAACACTGACACCTACACCCGCCAAAAGATTTGCCGGATTTGCAGATGGGAGACTACGTGGTTTAGTTGGAGAGAAAACTTTCACCATCTCTGAAAACCACTTTTTAATAGCTAAGTTGGTACTAAGTCTTCCTTTTGGAAGACGGACTCCTAACACCGCATAACAATAAAATCAGGTGGCAAGTTCTCCAGATTTATGATCATGACCTCCATCTCTTCCATTCCCTTATTAGTTTTTAACATATACAAAATAATAAAACCCTGGCACTCCTGTGTACCCTAAATTGAACCTTGGTTGCGATATAAAATTGGCATCTATCACCCTTCTATATAACGATAAAAGAAAATCATTATATTTATTAAATATAGAAAATCTCATGCTTATATGAGATTTAATATAAATCTTATAGATAGGAATAATTATTTATGTAAAAACATGTATAATTTAAATATAATAAATTTGTTTGAAACACTTGTCTACGATTTATAATTCAGATTTTCTTTACTACATCGTGTCATGTGTAACTATTCATATTAAGTGAAAAGGCTGGTTGCAAAAAGAATCGGTATAAGCAAATACGATGAAAAATTATAAAATCTAATTAATCTAAGTTCAAATAAAAAAACCAACAATCATATACGAAAATAAGCAAATCTGATGGCTAATTAACCATAATCATAAAAAGTACACATTAAAATTCAAAGTTCACCTTACCAAATGTTTCAAATCTGACGCTGATCAGGTAACCATTAAAATACGAAATTCAGATTACCAACAATAGATTACATACCCTAAGGAGCAACAAGAAATCCCATATTGTAAAGAAAATTCCAATCTGAATTGGTCGACGAACTGAATAACAAATCATTATTTCATCCAGGAAAACGTTTAAGGTAATTGTAGTGCTTAAGGTTTTTATTTGAGATTTTAGGTGGAGTATTATTTATGTCATTTACTAATGAAGATGAGACAAGTGTAGTATTTAGATAGATTGATTTTATGGTAGATGTTCAAGATTAGAAATAAATAATTAACTGGTAACTAGCTAATGAATGGATAACTGGTAACAATGTATGCATAGTTTATAAATGATGAAAATGATGAATAGATAACTAACACTTCATACAAATAACTAGAAAAATATGAAATATATATATTGATAATTGATAAATGTATAACAAGAATGTTAGTAATAACATGTAGCTAGGCATGGATAACTCACAATTAAACTCTAAGAAGATGAAGAATAAAAAAATATTTTATATTTCATAACTATCTCTCAGCCAACTATTTAATCCCTATGGACGTGATCCAGCGGCAAACTATGTGAGTGTGCTAGTTCTTATACAACAAATAAATTTGTAGAAGCTATTAACCGTGGACATGCAAGATCTTGAGAAACTGCATAGCCAATGCGCTCACAGGACCAGATGCTCTACAGAGGAGAAGAAACAGAAATGCAGGGACGCTTAACGATATCAAGGCCAAAGAAGCGACGGCCATGCTTGGTCTGGTGTGAATCAACTTGTTCTGCAACCATCCCACAGCTTCACACACATCTGAAGCATAAGTAACAGACCACTCTTTCTCCCACTTCATCCAGTGCTCTGGAGGAGCGTAGTTTCTTTCTTGCCTTCTCAACTCGTGCATCCGTTTTCTCAACACTATTAACTCCGCGTCCACGCTGCTTGGACCACCTGGAAAGCATTTTTTAAAATTACCGTTAAGAACAATTTGAATTCTGTACAACCTGCAAGGCATTTTAAAAACTTACCGTTAACAACAATTTGAATTTGAATTCTGTACCCACAAACAGGTTTATCTCTGGGTCTCCTCAAAACAGGCCAAGACTTTTGTGACAAAGTTCTACGATGAGAGTTCATGTGAATCAGATGGATCTCTGGTTTTTAGACAACATCACTATGATGATAATTTGAAAAAAAAATCTACTTTGTATAACTTACTCCCTGTAGTATTTATGCAAACTAGAATAAGAAAAATAACAAATGCGAATGATGAAAGTCAAGTACCTGGCCCAAATTGGTTGTCCCCAGAACTCGCAGCAGCTTTGACAGAAGCTCTTCTCTGAATCATTCGAATTTGGGAATCTGGTGACGTACCAACTAATCTTCTTATCTTTGTTTCCAGAGGCAAGAGCCCGCACAGGCTTGCTGCCTGGACAGCCTCGCTAGCTTTGGCCATTGCAGCAGCAGAGACCCTTACATCCATTGTTGTTGCGAAATTGTGAATACTGCGTCGTATTGAAAATCCCAAAATATTCGATGCAACACTATATCGTCTATTTCTAACCCACCAATTTGCTTGCGTGCAATCGAATCCGAAATTCTATGACCACCACGCTACGAAACTCAATGATGTGGACGAGAATCCAAGAAACTGCGGGCCCCTTATGCACGCATAATACTTGGCGACGGATTCTCAGGGTTGGTAAATGAACCAGGAGAAGCCCACCGAAATCGAACTAATGACCTAATGAACCTGAAGAGTTTAAACGGTCAATGAACCAGGAGAAGCCTAGGCCCCACGGAAATCGAAAAGATGACTTAATGGATACTCGAACCATTCCACCTCAACGACCAAGGACTCAGGATTACTTTATATATATATATATTATCAAGGTTGAAGTCATCAATCACAGCTCTTTTACGGTGAGATTGATGGGGATTTGTCATTCCCTGTAACGTTGATTTTCGGATTCCAGCGTTTTTGTGAAGTTTATGGAACAATCAAAATGTGTGTTTTAATAATTTAATAAATATTTTAAATTTTGAGATGAACTCAAAGTAATTATGTTTATAGAATTTTTTATATGAGATTTAGGTGGATTACTGCCTATGCTTTTTTATCTACAGGCCAGAATGAAACAAATGTACTATAAAAATTGATTATATGGTAATTATTCAATATTAAAACATAAAACTCTTACTTGAAATTTCATCCTTGAGCCAGGTATATATATAGCAATAGTTTTAGGTATATATATAGCAATAGTTTTATGGTCAAATTAGGATGACTCGATATTAATTTGTTTTTATATTAATCAAATGTTTTCTGGTTTGCAATGTAATGGTCATAAAGATAAAACTAGCAACAACCACATTAAATTAATTAATTTAATGTGGCTGTTGCTAGTAACACCTGGACCCATAGGCATATCTCCAATATAATAATAAATTAATATAGTACAATTAATTATTATATTATTATTAATAGTAATTATTATTAATTTTGATAAATTAATATTTTAATTGATTATAATATAATAATTAATTAATGATTTAAATATTATTATTACATAAACACTATTAATTATAATCAAATCCAAGTATAAATACATTATTAATTAATTAATTAATGTGTCACAATAATATTATATATCATAATACTTATGGTTATATCATAATGCATAGAAATATAATCATTAGATTACTTTATAGATTGTGATAAGTTGTATTTGATTATTTTTAATTCATGGTTAACATTTGATTTGACCAAGACTATGGTTGTATATAGAGATGTTTTTTCAATTGAATATTGATGATGCCCAAAAAAACATTTGAGATATAAAATAACACAAAAAAATATATTTATGTTTTAAAATGAAAATATAAACTTTAAATAAAAATTATTAATTATTAATCAATTAATATTATCAAAATATAAACTATATAACAATTTCTTTTAGAATCCATTATAGTTATTTATTATAATAATTAATTATGAATGATTTTTAAAATTATTATAATCCACCACAAAGTTTTAAATATTATTATTTATAATATTATAATATTAATTAAATATTTATAATATATAGTTTGTTAAAAAATAATATCCTTAAATAAAATAGCATTAACAAAATTATATTAATTAATTAATAATATAATAATTAATCAAAGTAATGTCATTGAATTTTAATGTTATATTTTAATCAAATAATTATGATATTATTAATGATATTATATTATATTATTATATGAATATGGTATTTAATTAAAATATTATAATCAATGTAATAATAAAATACTATTGTTGCCATGGATGTGGCTCATTGGCGATTCACTTGTTATGCAGTCACATGTGGGAAAGGAGGTTTCAAGTTCAAATAATGAGGATTTGATTATTTTTAATTCATTTGATTATTTTAGTTGATAATGCAACAACCATTTTTCTAAACAACCAAAGTTACATTATTAATGTGTCACATCTTGGGCATTATCGCAATGCGACATTACCCTTGACAAATATCACAATGTGGCATAACCCTTGATGAACATTGCTAATGTAACATAACACGTGATAAACATCACAATGCGACATAACCCTTATTGAACACCCACTATCACATTATTAGTGTGTCACATCTTTGGTTGTGTTGACATATACGAACCAAACAGTGTAACAAACCGTGGCTTAATGTTGTAATGTGATATAACCCTTGATAACGTCGCAATGAAATGTAACCCTTGATAAATATCACAATTTGATATAACCCTTAATGAACGTTGAATGTCACAACACAACTAAAAGAATAAATCCATTTAACATTTTCATTTTTCACTAATCATGACATTAAAGTGCAATTGTTTCATCAAATTTTGATTGTGTAATATAAAATGTTCATAGCTTCACAATGTGACATAACCCTTGACAAATATCACAATGTGACATAACCCTTGATGAATGTTGCTAATGTAACATAATTTGTGATAAACGTCACAATGCTACATAACGCTTATTAAACGTCCACTATGACATTATTAATGTGTCACATCTTTGGTTGTGTTGACATATACCAACCAAACACCATAACAAACCATGGCTTAATGTCTTAATGTGATATAACCCTTGGTAGCGTCACAGTGAACCGTAAACCTTGATAAACATCACAATGCGACATAACATTCTACATTACTATGTAGAACATGGATGGTTTAAACCATTTCTTTTGTTAAACGACTTTATATATATATATATAAAGAAAATTCTTAAATAAAATTTCTAAACATTCAAAGACACATTATTAATGGGTCACATCTTGGGCATTATCGCAATGTGACATAACCCTTGACAAATATCACAAGTTGACATAACCCTCGATGAATGTCGCTAATGTAACATAACGTGTGATAAACATCACAATGTGACATAACGCTTATTAAACGCCTAGTATCACATTATTAATGTGTCACATCTTTGATTGTGTTGACATATACCAACCAAACACTGTAACAAACCATGGATTAGCGTCGTAATGTGATATAACCCTTGATAACGTTGCAGTGAAATGTAAACCTTGATAAACATCACATTGTGACATAACATTCTACATTACTATGTAGAATGTGGATGGTTTAAACCATTACTTTTGTCAAACGACTATATATATATATATATATATATATATCAAGAAAATTCTTACAACATGATGGTGAATAATGTGAGACAAGCATTGATGAATGATGAATTTCAATATCCGGGTCAGTGCAAGAAGATGAGGGACCTTTAAGATGCAATCTTAGTTTTCAAAAACAACATCATGTTACCAAAAAATACATCAACCCGAGCCTAACATAGCTCTTGGTATGGTTCAACCCGAGCCTGACATGTCATGGAATATGTAGGATAGGAAGAAAAATCGTGCACGTGTTATATAACTACAAAACACGCTCGCGATATGCAGTTATAAAACGCGTACGCGATTGCTAAATCATAAATCATAAAATGGGGTGGGTGCACGGCTAAACGTATTTTCTTAAGAAAAAAATCTAATACTTAAAACCTTTTCACATAAAATTATGCGTTACAATATTGAAATATAATACTATAAAAATCTAATCTTAAAACTTAACTAAAAAAATCATAAACTTACATGCATAATGTCTTTTGTATTGTTTAGTGTATAATAAAATGTATTTTTTATATAATATATTTTCCTCTTAAAAGAATTTATCACCAAAATGAAAAGCATAATATATTTTTGTATAGTTTAGTGTATAATAAAAGTTTTTTTTATATAATATATTTTCCTTTTAAAAGAATTTGTCACCAAAATGAAAAGGTAAAATAATAAAAATCATTTTATTCAATATAAATCCAAAATATGCAATATAATATATAATAAAAATTGTAAAAAATTGTTCTTAAAATATGTAAAGATAAAAAAAAAGTTAAAACACATTTTAATGTATAATGTGACTTTGTATGACTCTATTCATGATTGATGTATATCTTTGAGCTTTAAATTATATCTTTGAGCTTTAAATTTCTTTATCACAATAAATTTATAATATATTATATAATATATAAATATTTGAAAATGTTTTTGAAAAGATAATATGAAAATATTTAAATAATTTTTTTTATTTTTTAAATATTCATATAGAGGAAAATTTTCACCAAATCTAAATCTAAAATATGCAATGTAGAAAAATAAGAAAGTCGATTTATAATATACAATATCTAAATGTAAAGAAGCCTGGAAAGGAAAAAAAAAACACATTTTAAACTATAGTGTGACTTTGTATAAATCGAGTTATGATTGATGTATTATGAAAATATAAACAAATATGTTTGAACCTCAATTATTCACAAAATTGCAATATCAGCCATTTATACTAATAATTGACATGCATAAAGGATAAAAAGAAAAGAATAAATCAGATTTTAGTTCGTGCCCCCTCATACACGTTAAAACTAGTCATATAGTATATATCCTATGCATAAGTTTATTTTTGTTATTTCATTGAACCAGTCTGAGGATGATGTTCATGATGATGAGGATGATGAGGATGATGATGATGATGAGGATGATGAGGATGATGATGTTGATGATGAGGATGATGATGAGGATGATGATGATGTTCATGATGTTCACGATGATGATGATGAGGATGATGAAGGTGATGATGATGATGTTGATGGTGATGATGATGATGAGGATGATGATGATGATGTTCATGATGTTGATGGTGATGATGATGATGAGGATGATGATGATGTTCATAATGTTGATGATGAGGATGATGATGATGTTGATGATGTTGATGATGAGGATGATGAAGGTGATGATGATGATGTTGATGATGATGAGGATGATGATGATGTTGATGGTGATGATGATGATGAGGATGATGTTCATGATGATGATGATGAGGATGATGATGATGTTGATGGTGATGATGATGATGAGGATGATGTTCATGATGATGATGATGAGGATGATGATGGTGATGTTCATGATGTTGATGATGATGATGATGATGAGGATCATGAAGGTGATGATGATGATGTTGATGATGATGATGATGAGGATGATGAAGGTGATGATGATGATGTTGATGATGAAGGTGATGATGATGATGTTGATGATGATGAGGATGATGATGATGTTGATGGTGATGATGATGATGAGGATGATGTTCATGATGATGATGGTGATGTTCATGATGTTCATGATGTTGATGATGAGGATGATGATGATGTTCATGATGTTGATGATGAGGATGATGAAGGTGATGAGGATGATGAGGATGATGATGATGATGTTCATGATGTTGAT
>LPNX010162776.1:0-13666 GCA_001517045.1 Pseudotsuga menziesii
GCCAACATATCTGCCACCACTTTCCTGGTAATCCTGAGCCATTTGGCAAAAATGCTATAGGAGTCAATGCCCTTCTCTGATTTAAGCACCCACTAAAACACCAATCATGTTTCCCCCCTGTGTAGATTCTCTTGCTCTCTTTTGGCTTCTCTTTGGCATACATGCTTGCATATGTTCATTGTGACATTCCCTAACTATATTTTCTCTTAATTGTGAATCTATGGTATGTCCATCGTTCTTTTGTGATAGAACATAAAAAGCAATCATTCAGGATTTCTGTAAGAACTCATCATTCACTATACCCCTATTTTGATATGCAATTCCCTATTGAAGAGCCTTAAAGAGTTTCAATCTAAAGAAACTTGAATATTGGACCAAACTGTTCATAGCAACAACCATAGTAAGGCAGTGAACCATATCAATCGAATGAGTCTAAGTTCTGTTTTATTCCTTGCATAGCCGTAGAGGTTTTAGTATTTACTCTAAAGTTGATTGAATCTACTTTATTTATTTATTTAAGGTCGTGAGAACTTCATTTGTGCTAAGTCTTTCCCTCATTCCACCCTTCGCTTATATTTAAAATATAAATTGCTTATACAACATTGCATGAAGTATATATTTTTACCAGTAGATGGTTGTCTGGATTTCCCCATTTTTGCACAGGGAAGTTGTTACCTGATCCGACACATTCACATTGAACGTGAAGTTGGATCTTTTATTAGTGATTAAAACCCTTGCTTTGTGCTAATTGAGAGAAATATCAAAAGATTTTCTGTGAGATTCAGGTGGTGTAAGGGGGAAATATTATGGTGTATCTAGTTGTTTGTTGTGTGGGAATGGATATTGAATGGGTTTTTGGTTGCTTTACATCCCTTGGTTTTATGCCCTTAGACCTAAATTGTCAGCCATCCCATCATTTGGGTTAAATCCAGCGATTGGGACTACTGAGTGTGGCCCTCTTTAAAAGCTTGTTGATCAGTCTAGGGGAGAGACTCTACGCATTCCAAGAGAAGAGAAACCAATAGAGGTGGGAATAAAGAGGGAGATTGGGACATCGGTTGGAAAATTTGCTTTGGCAGTTGAAAGCTTCAGAAGTTGATGGAAAAAAAGCAGAAAACTAAAGACTAAGAATGAGAAGTATGTTCCTAGATCATGAGGACGAAGAGAAGTGTGACCCTATCCACAGAGAACAAAGATTATCTCAAAGCCAATATGCAATCTGCAAAATGCAACCATGGAGTAAGAATACACAAAATCTCTGTCTAAGAGTATATAACTGATTGCAGGAAAGCAATGAAGCACTTCCACAAGGAATGGCAATCCTCGAGTCATTCAATGATCTAGTTGCTGAAATGAGAGCTTATCAGTATGATTCCATGACATTTTCCTTAAAGTTGAAGGCCATGGTATGTTCTTGTAAAATTCAGTCTTGGACTTTCCCACATTTATTTCGTATGCTAATTTCTGTTGTAGTTTTCTTGTTTTGATTTCCAAGTAGAATAATAAGATTGAGATAAATAAATGCTAATTTATACTGCATTTTTCTTGTTCTGATTCCCAAGTAGAATAATAAGAATAAGATAGATATAACATATAGATCGATGCAACATTACCTTACAAAACTGTAGGAGTTAACGTTCTACTAATGTCCCAATTGTATTGTAGACCAATGTTGCTTCACAAGAAATACTTAAAAGGTAAAATTGAAATAAATCCATATTTTTTATTGAAAATTTATGTGTTGTCCTTCAGGCTAGTTCATGGTTACTTGCACTCTGTGCAAGTTGTCATTTTTTGAATAATAGAAGATGATTTTTAATCATTTCACAAGAATTTTACAAGGTTTGTGGCTCTAATTATGCAACAATCAGAGCTGATCTGCTCAAACCATTTTGTTTTCTATATTTTTCCATTTTAATTTCTAAACCTCTAATGCGCAATAGATTTTTCTTCATTGTACCATGGTAACTTGGTAAGTTGTTGCAATACTGATGTATTTACTTAACTTGGAAGAGTTACAAGAGGTAAGCTTCACAACTCAAAAAGACTTTAAAATTGACCATAATGTTAGTAAATCATGTGTTGTCTATCCCATAGCACCAAAATTCTACACCATAGCCACACATTAATAAATAACAAAATGAAAAGAGTCTGCATACTAGAATCTTGTACGTCTGTGAGTGGGACTCTACATATTGAAGTTTGCATATTGGAATTGTTGAAGGCTAAGCATTGGGAAGGTTTTTTTTGTTCAATTATCACCTTCTCAGTTATCCCCATTCATGTCTTAATTGTCCATATTTGATACCCTTGCTTCCTTTAACATCCCACCTTTGACGTGATTTGGAGTTAATTTTTTTAATGAGTGCTATGGAACTCCCACTTGTTTCATAGGACCTGAGCTAGGCATTGTTATAGTCTTCCTCTTTGTTGGTCTCCTGTTGCCCTGTTTCAAGGCACACAGATTAAGTCTCTATTGCTGACAACCGGTGTTCATAGTCACATAGGTTCTTTGTGAAATCCTTCACATGGGTGGTAAGAGAGTTTCGTTTAGAAAAATTGGCTACTTGGGTACTTCTCAAGTTGGAATTAGAGTTCTTCGGTAGATGAACTTCATGGTGTATCCTTTTGTTGAGGTCTCAGATTTGTAACAATTAGCAATGTAAGTGTGAAATTGATGGTATCAGGAAAATCCAATGAGGAAGTATGGGACTGTGTCACTAATACATGAGGTGAGTACAAAAAAACAAAAATCTAATAAGGAACTATTGACAGCATTGGGCGAGAATGATCTTGCTTAGATTCTATTGGATATTTCATAAAGCTGAGAGTATTACTGCAGGATGAGTTCATATGAATATCTTGTGCTTGATAGGTGCCCTCATTTGCAAGCACATTGGTTTATGAGTTAAAATTTCTATGGCCTTGTGTAAAACGTATTGTTTTAAGTTAGAGGTCAATGATTTAAATTTGGTAATGATTTTTGACACGTTAAAATGCATGTGGGGAGGTCGCCCCAGTCATAATGTCAATGATAAGATTGGAGTCCCATGCATTTATGATGTCTCAAATATCTAATTTGGATATTAGTTTTAGGCTTTTGCATAAAATGAGTGCTTCTCTAATATTGTTCGTGGTTTTCCCATGCCCTCTAGGCTCATGCAAATTTAGTCTTGTCTTACCTCTTGGTCTGTAATGAGTATCTTTCCCTAGATCTACCTGGTTTCTTTTTGTTGTCGCTTCAAAGAATAAGATACTACCAGAGAGAGTGGTTTGAACTAGGGGAAGGATCTCAGAAGGGGAGATTGAATATTGAGTTCACTCCTTGAGACCTTATCATTTCACCCATTGCAAATACTTAACTGTATTAAGCTTCCTTTATGGAAGATGATCTTATTCCTTGTGTTTCAGTAATGGCTGTGTGTGTGAAAATATGTTTTGTAGTCTGGTAATCCAAGCAGAAATTTGCATGTCCTTTGGCCCTGGCCCCTTAGTCACCTCCTTTCAAGTTTGTTTGAAAGCCATAAATGAAGAACTGTAGTGCAGGGCTTGGAGAATGCATGCCGTTATGATGGTTTTGTAATTATTCGGATTTGAGTGGCAAAGCTTGGGTAAACTAGAACAAACAACATTATTAAACAAATCAACACTGTGAGAGTTGAGGGAGTGAATACCATGTTTGAGGAAGTTGGCTTGGGTGTTGTTCATCTATATTCTGGTGATGACCTCACGCAAAGAAGTAAGGTATTTTCCTTAATAAATAAGTATGAAGAGTATGCCATTGTTCAAACTGTTATAAATCTTGATTTACCTCAATCGTCTGTTTCTTGTTAATAGAAACATTGCTTTCTGTCTTCTGTTACTCACAGAGGTTCAAAGGCTTTGACTGGATGCTTTGCATTTTTGTAACACTGAATCACAACAAAATTTCTAGCAGTTATTAAAGTACCCATGAATCATGTGATTAAATTGCCCATAAAACTGTGGCATCATTCACAATATGTGCTCTCATAAATATTAATTTGTTAAATAATTTTTTATATATCTGTAGATTGTTATAGTTAGTTAAAAAATTGGGTAGCTTTGATCTTGTAATTTTAATACTGAATATGCACTATAATATATTATGATTGGTATAATTTCTATCATAGTTATGGATATTCTGACAAATTCTTTGATGATAATGCGAAGAGAGGACATTGGTAATGTTCCAGTAAAGGTTTCACATGGAAAGGAAATCACTACTTGGCTTGTGGTGAGTTGGAAGTTGAATGTCGGTACTACGAAGCATGGCATACAAAGCACAAAAATTGCTATGGCCTTCTCATTATGTTAGGACTGTAGTGGAGAGTTTGTACCTTAACTTGAACAACCAGTATTTGCATCCCTTCCATTGCGAGATTATGGTTTGAAATTTATTTTTCAAGGGGATTTCACACTGCAATCATCCAGGGAGGAGGTCGAGACTCGATGGTTATAGTGACAGTGCTTGGAACCAATAGTAACTTTCAGAATTTACAGAGTTTGTCAATGTTGTAGAGTCTTTTAGGTCTCTTCATTGCTATCAATTAAATCCTTGAAAAGTTCTCAGTTTATATGATTTTGGTCCCATTGGTCGGAAAAAACTATTTCAGTTCCATGAAAGATCATTTTTGAGTTATAGGTTTTTCCCTGCTCCCTTTAAAAATATCCACATAGAATGGAATTCACCCTAAAGAAAATGAAAATGATATGGATGTTCAAAACGATCTACACTCCACATATTTCTTTGATCCAAAAGTCAACAATTCTTATTTGAATGCACAGCTAGAAAGCATACTTGGCCTTTGCATTATTTCTAACCAACCTTCACTAATATCATCGCCTATTAGTTTAGACAGATTTGAAGAGTGTTCTTTCTTGGGTTTCAATCTTATGCATTTGATAGGAACATGTGATCTTCTATTACAACAATATCAAGCTTCAAGGAAGCTTACTATGAACAGATCAAGTAGCAAAGTTTCTTTTGGGTTTATTACTAACTTTACAATACCATCTCACTTTTCAAATGGTAAGAACCTTGGCTCAATAGAAGTTCATTACGTTCATTTCGTGTCATGATAAATAATGTTGTTTTAATTATCACTTTGTCCACTAATGAACGCAATGTCTCATGATTGTTTGTAGTGGATTATCCAGAAAGTGCTGCTGAACATATTTACAGAAGATTTGTGTATTTTGTGCATTGTATCATTTTCATATGGACGTTCATTTTTCTCAATACTTAATGTTTCATTCATTACATTTTAGTGCGAAGCATGGAATATGTGTTACAATTACAAGTGCTGGAATGATGTCCATGTTGGATGGATTCTTAGGGTACAAAGATGTGTTAGTTGATGAAAATGATCAATACAAGACAACATTGGCCATCCTTGTGGAACGTATTCCCATGTCTGTGTGCCTTTTGGATTGTTAAATGTTGGGACCAGATTCCAAAGAGCCATATGCTTTCTCTGATTTCCTTAATAAAGTTATCATAGTTTACCAAGATGATTTGACAGTTTATTCCAAGTGCAGGGGAGACCATTTCATGCACCTGAGGAAGATCTTTGACAGACATAGATCCTTTGGAATCTCACTTAACCCCAAGAAGTATGTTTTTGGGGTAGTCGAAGGCAATTTATTGGGGAATCTGGTGTCCAAAAGACAAGGTAAAAATAGATCCAGCAAGAGTGCAATCTTAAAAGAGATTCAGTTAGCCAAAAGTAAGAAGGGTATCCAGTCCTTTGGGAGCATAAATTTCCTACTAATATTTGTGCCCAATTTCGTTGAAATCACTTATGCCATCTCAACTATGCTAAAAAGGGGACATGAAAAGGGAGAAACCAGGGAAACAATGTAAATTCAACAACCTATGGTTGGGCCCTTCCCAAATAAAGTGAAAAAGCAACAAAGAACAGTTTTCATTTGACTAATCTGGATGGAGAAGAAAAACATCTGCCAGAGAATGCACAATTACTAAAGTATTACTTTCAGTAACAACCCTAAAGGGTCACAAAAAAGAGAAAAGAAAAAAAAGAAAAAAGGAAGAGAAAAAGAAAATGACGAGTTCTGTCTGTTTTGGGTAATGGTGTAGGCTAGTGGCCAATTTTTATTTTTACTAGGAATTTTCTTCATTGCATTGATTTCAATTATATCTTACATTTTACGATTTTTGCAATTCGTTTGATTCTTAATACGTTGTTCCGCATTCACATGAGTAGTCCCAAATTTGGGAGGTTGGTTTATCTTGTTTTTTTTCATAGGCTAGATTCTTTTGTCATTTTGAAAATTGGGCATGCATGAATCTTATTGATTCAGAGAGTAAAATCAGAGTTGGGACACATTTATCTTAGGTCAAAGTCTGGATAAGTCTTGGGATTTTTTTGTGTGTCAGTACAAGTATATCTCTGGGGAAAGTAAGGGTATGTATTTGTCGGGATTTAGGCAAACTTATGCATCAATCACAATCCCAACATGTGTCTCCTAAGTCAAGTTTTGTGCATCGAAGACCTTATCCAACCTTAGGGATATGGTACTAACGAGAGTGATTGAATTTTCAGAGAAAAAACATCATTGAAGACCATTGGGATCTCAGCATCCCACAGGAGCATGTTCTCCCCTTGTGGAGCCACTGTTAACACACACTTCACCTCGATCGAGGGAGATGGAGATCATAAAAATTAAAAACAAGAAAGAATTTAAAGAAGCAAGAAAGGAGCTAGAGATGGATTTATCAAAAGGTGTTTCCTTGACTGACCTTGGTTACGGAAAGTATGCAGTGGATATTCTGAAGAGATTACCATAGGTCCCTTGGGGTTACCAGTTGCTATTATGGCTGGCAGTTGAGCGACACTCCATCGGGATGATTTGAGAAATATGGGAGGGGGATCATGCATGGTTTTCCTTTGGGAAATTTTTTAATTGCATATATAAATATGTAATACTATAATATGTCCCAATGGTTAGCTCAATAGGTTGAACCTTTCTCCCAAGGCATTTGTCGAGGCCATATGGGAGCAAATGCGACATAAAAGCATAATAGACAGGTGGCAATGAACGCAACATAAAGGCATACATGGCAGTGTAAGGTGGAAACGTCAAATGAAAATCATCTCTCATGACACATTTTTTTTGCACCACAGTCAGGGTCTGACAGGTTGTAACAAAGGAATCACACTGGCTGAAGGTATCCTACTTCAAAACATCAATCGTAAAGACAGGCACACAGCTTAACAATAGAAATAAAATTTAAGTGGTGTCAGCATGGGCTGCTAAAGACAGGCACGTAAGATGCAGCATTCTTGAACAGGCAAGAACCATTGCCCAACAAGAAATGGGAGGTGCCTGGCATAAACCCCAAAAAATTGGGCTCTGAAACCTGCAAGCCTCGATGCATTGGCAACCATGTCTGTAGAAGGAACAATTCAGCTCAACCAACACCAGAAATGAAAGACAGTAGAGAAGTCAAGCCTAGCTATCGATGGGTGGAAAAAAATGACGGTCACAATGGCAACGCATACACTACTTATCCCTCACGGATAGGATCAAAATAGAATGCACCAGTTCAATGTAATTCCTGGGAAGCACAGGAGGCTCAGAATCATAGAGAAAGGATGATGAGAAGTTAAAAACATAAAGATGCCATACCAACAAAAGCCAGTGGTGACCACCTGGTCAGCTTATATGGTTGATACTGATAAGGCCATATGTTGTTGCGAGAGGCGGTTCATGACTGTACACATTTATATTATGTAGAAGAGGGAGATAACAGTGGCATGCAGTAGATGTTGGTTTAGTGTTACAATAAAATTACAATGAATAGACTCAAAGAACAATCTATTGTTGGATGGGAGGTGGCATATAGGCATGAGTTAAACATATGCAAAAAGTTCTTACTAGATGTCCCTCGTTATATAGAGAGACTTATAATCAAATCCAAGGTAGCCTTACAAATTGGTAAAGAGGGACCATGAATTGGTTTCGACAGTCAATGAACTCAGACAAAAGAAGCAACCACAATTAATTCAGGGCTGAAATCACTCCCCCAATTTGGACTACTGAGTTAGAGCATCGATACATAAATCTCAAGTATGGAAACTCATCACATTTGTGATACCCACAGTTATTTATTATCTACAATAGGAATTTTAACGATATGGATGTGACTGGTTATTGCACAGGAGGATGAGAATCCATGGAGGGATTGAGTTTTCTCTTTAGTCGAGTACAACCATGTATTTATAACAAATAGGTAGCGGTGAGAAATTTGATCCTGAGCCAAAAATTCATTACAAAGACCAAGCAGCAACCCTTGATGCCATTTCAGAATTCTCAATCTCTTTACCTCTCTATATGGATGGAGCTGTCAATCACAAATATTTACAGTCCGAGGCATAAAATATCAAAGTTTTGTAGGTGTTATAATATTATACTTTAATCAAGCTTGCAGTATTCATGAAAACTCATTTCACTCTTGAGTCCCTTCAATTCATTCAATTGGGCCATTTGGTTCATAGGTTTTTCATTGGATGGACCATGAGTGGGGTGACGAACCAACTGCCTTTGACCATGTATACAAACTGTAACCCTAATAAGAGAGCGATATGAGACTGAAGAGAACTTGCATATAGGAAATTAAGAGTACATTTTCTGGCATAAATGCATAATACAATAGAGGAAACTCAAGTTCCTATCTTGAAGCTTCATATGCATGACTAACCGCTCAGTAATTTTAAATGATGTTTGTTAATTAAATAACTAGTAAAGAATTACATCCTAATCAATTATACCAATAATACCTTTGAAACAAGTAGGGCACTTACCCAATATAGTGTTTACATACAAACATGTATTGTCAAAAATATTAAGTTTGGACTATTAAGCACAAGATTTACATATACATCTAGACAAAGTAGTTTCATAGTGTTTGAGAGGGTCTTCAGAAAATGGATTGAAATGCTACAATAAATGTTTCAAACTTCCATTTCAAAACATTCATAAAAAAATGAATTTCAAATTGAATCTACATATCGAAATGTGATAGTAAATCTTCATGCCATTGCTCCATGTGTAATCAGTATTGGTAGTCATTATTTTTGTTATGTAACATTACTAACGGAAAATATGCAGTGTACACCTCAAAGAGTGTACAAGACATTTTCAGATGTCATTTAATCATTTCGAGTGTCATCAGACTTTGCATAATAAGTGAACAATGAATGTGTATTGAAGTGTTAGCTCTATGAATGTGGATAGAGCACATGCATCACTGGATGATACAACCATAGGACACTTTCCTACAAGCTCACAACCAAAGAACTTGCATTGTTGCTCAAAATAAAATATTCTAGCCTAAATCTAATGCAATAAAGGAATTGAAATACTTTCCAGAATTAAGAAATAGAAGGATAAGCATACAGCTAAAGAAAAAGATGTGTATACACACCACGATATGACAATCAAACAAAATAAGTCTCTCAATGCAACCTCTGCATTCTAAAAAAGGAGTTTTGATTATAACAACATTGCAGTTGCATATTTTCCCTGTAACAGATACTTGCATACTTTTACTGGAAAATCCTTGAAGAGTTGAGTATTGAACATAAAATTAAGAGAATGTGAAAGCATTATTTATGGGATTTGAAAACAGACACAAAAGTATCCCCTGAAGTCAAATGTGCATTATGAATTTAAATGTCTACCTTGTACTCCAACTATCAATGACAAGAAATATCCCAACTAGAAAAGTACAAAACTGAAAGAGAATTTCGCTATAAGCTTTGAGACATTTTTTGTTGTGATATTTCTGTCACCTCAGATTTATCACTGAAATTTGACTCTAGCCTAATCAAATATACAACATTGTCTGACTTCATTTGGTATGTAAAACATTCTTCATGCATTAATGTGCTATCCACAAGTTTTGTATATTCATGCCAAATGGCTGAGTAGGACTCCATTCTCTCCAAGTCATCATGAAGCTATTTCTTTCAATTATCTGTATCCTCAAATTTAATAGATAAAACTTTATTACCTTGTCTTATGGTCAATGTGTCCCTTCCCTAGTCATGAATGTTTGAGCCTTCTTAAGCCCCAAGTTTCCAAAGAAAGCTAAGCATGTAAGATCTGCTGGGTAGGTGTTATAACTTAATGGAGTATAGGATGGGTACAGTCATTACGGGGAAGTGTAATAGTTCTTCATTCTCATGAAGAAGAAGTCATCCATCATTCACTCAGCTCTCTCATTGTCATTTATTCTATCATTATGTCTCAAATTCATGTTTAGGTGTTTCACACTTCTCATGTTGTGTTTTCCATTGCTTTTCTTATTCAATTTGAAATTTGACCAAAACTAGCACATTGAAAGAGGAATTTGCAGAGCTTGGATGAGAGGTAGGTGGCTGTAGACAAGTGTAGAGGCTAGGAAAGCTAAGAAATCTTCACTTGGGGTGTATTTGTTGCTAATTGGATGCTTGAAATCCAAGTGCTATGCTCGTAGGCTATTTAAGAAAGCATTCAGTGGATTCAACTCTCTGCCTACACTGAAGAGAACTTGAAGGGAAAAACATCCCCAAGGGATTGTTGAGCAGAGAAAGGGAATATCTGTTCTGTGTTATGTAGGGTAGTGAAAGAGAGTGCAATGGTTGTGTGATGATTGGATGAGATGCTTGGAGTGCTTTGTAGAAAGAATATTCACTGAGCCATGAGAGAAAATGGGTTAGGTTGAGTGAGCTAAAGGCTTGTGGCTTGCTTCTTTTGCAGTGGTGACCTCATAGCTTGGCTTGGGGGGCTGGTATCTAGCTTGGATGCCTATAGTTTGGTGGAAAATTGCTCGTGCATAGGCAGTTACTTGGAATATCTTCTCATAAAAGATAAGTGCTTTGTTCTGTTTATGAATTTGTAATTTAATGTTATTTATTGCTATGAAAATATATGTATTTTGCATGTTGCATGTGTCATTATGTTTAATTATGATCATGGGGATTGGTTGAGAAGCTCAGAAAATACCATAGTTTTGTACATCAATCCTATCAAACATTGTCATAATGATTGTTTCATTTCTGATTGTTATTGTATGTGTGGACGGTTACATTGGAATGTACTTGAGTTGTTTCACTGGCTTAGATGATTAAGCCAGGTGCAATATAATTTGTTCTAGTAAACTTGCATCCATAAAATAAGGGTCTAAATTGAGAAGGGGTTCTTTTTAACAAAAGAGTTTATGAATCGACAGATCCTAGGTTTTATCTCTTGAATGTTCTTGATCAGTTAGAATAATAATTTTTGCAATGCAGGTGTAAGTCGAGTATGAGCAAATTACTTCTGTCAATTGCTCCTAAATTCACTCATTTGCAGTCCCTTAATCTATGCCAGAACCAAGATCAACTCGACGATCAAGCAGTGGAAATTGTTGTAAAGTACTGTCATGAGTTGCGTGCTCTAGACCTTTTGAACAGTACCCAGCTAATAGACAGATCTATTAATGCTCTGGCGCTTGGTTGTAATTAACTTGAAAAACTTGATATAAGTGGATGTTCAAAAGTTACTTATTCAGCACTGATATTTCTGGCAGCGAAGTGCAATAGATTGAGGCATCTAAATCTCTGTGGAAGTTGTCGAACTTCCAAGCTGCGTATGACAGGGATTTGCTGGTAGGTCCCTAATCATAAATAATTTATTTCTCGAGAATCAACTATTTTTTCCTTTTACTAAGCTTAATATTATGGATCGAGTGTCATAGGTCGCCCTTTGGCTTATTCAGTGTCATAGGGGATGTGGTATTGTTTTTAACTAAGATTTCTATTATGGATTGAGTTCCACAGGTATCCCTTTGGCTCATTGAGTGTCATAGGGGCTGGGGTATCTATTTTGTCAAAGATTCCCAGAACTAGCACCTGGTCCCAACCACTTTTTGTGTGTTCTGGTGTGAGCACAAGCACATGTTTTCAGTAGGACTTGAATCCTGGTGGGGGCTATATTAGCTTACTGCTTTCACTAACCAGGCCAAGATACTCTTGACACATTTTCCATTTTTTTTTATTTTCCTAAATTTTTACTTCTTTGTATGATAGCACCTAGGTGCTCTATAACGTGGGTGGGAGAAGTTGATCACTATATATCCATCTGGTGCTGTTAAGCATTGAAGGTTGCATCTAGAGTTTTTTGGTCTCTTTCCTTGCTTAATAAATCAGGAAGCTTATATTACCAGTGCACTTAGGATTAGTTTTATTTAGAAGATAGAAACCTTGCTCCACTAATTATGGAGTTAAGATTAGATGGATAAATGTCCTTGGCATTATGTCGATTCGCATGGCTGTTGCTAAATACATGCCCAGAAGCTTGGGCTTCATCATTGAAATAAGGATGAACCAGCCGCCTAAGAACAAATCACAGTAGAATAGAAATAATGAGTGTTGGAAGCGGTGAGGAAATTCCCCTTTTCCCCTCGGACGCAGACTACAGCTCCTTCATCCAGCGGGAGGGAGCCAAAGTTGGGGTGGTTCCAGGTAATGCCGCAGATCACACTTTTGTTTGAAAACTTCGCATTTTAAATTTATTAGACACGTTAACGTGATGCATGATATTACACATAAACTTAACAGCGGCACTTTCTGCCTTCCTGGAATTTGTATAATATTTAGCATGATGTGAGCTGAGGCCAGAGGTTTAATAAATGTGAATAGGATATGATTGATCGTAATCAAGTAGTCTAATTATATTATCTTATTAGTAATATCGATAATCTTAATCAAGTAGTCTAATTACATTAACTTATAGTAATATCGATAATCTTAAAGTAATGCTGTCATTTATTAAATAAATCCAAACTAATAGTAATAGTAAAATACAAAATTAATATATTTAATAAAAATAATTATATAAAGACCAATACAAAAAAATTATTGGTTAGTTGTTATGGAAGGCTTCTATGACCACGAAAATCCTCATCTAGTTCAAAAAGTTGTAGAGATCTATGTGCATGTTCCTTAATGACTCATACACCTATTCAGATTTGTTGTGAACAATTGCAATTCTAGAAGGGGAGGTTTTTTTTAATGGCCTTGTGAACCATCATGATCAAATACGATCCATTTGTTAAGTACAGTTAGATAAAGCTAAAACATATATGAGTTAAGGGGCTTCTCAAGGCTATTCACTTTAATGCCAAATATATTTTTTATGAAATTCAGGTTTTACCTTCTTATCCTCTCCAACGTTGGGGATAATTAACTCCACTCGTCCTTTGGTGTTTATTGGGTTTTAGGACCATTGCATCATAACAAGGCACTTTGAGGGAAGTTGCAACAAAAAAACATACTTATTATATTCTTAGCATAGGTACTTACAATGACAAAAACATATAGATCCCAATATGTGCTTCTATGAATTATTGCTAAATTAACCAACATGCATGCTATAAAGTCTTCAATCTTTTCATTAAGCATCCCAATGAATGCATTGTTTCTTGGAATTTCCAGCTGAAACACAAAAAATCTATGCCCAATCCAAGTATAAGGCTACCATAAAGGATCGGGGACTAGATCTTTGGTTGCCATTGCCTCACTAGTTTAACTATGTCCTTCTTACCTTAACATACGTGTCTATTATTTGAGAATGAGACCTTCAATCACAATTGGTCCAT
>LPNX010162776.1:19497-31001 GCA_001517045.1 Pseudotsuga menziesii
TATATGTATATGTATATACATATATATGTATATACATATATATGTATGTATATATATATATGTATATGTATATACATATATATGTATATACATATATATGTATGTATATACATACATATACATACATATATATGTATATACATATACATATATATGTATGTATATGTATGTATATACATACATATATATGTATATTTATATATATACATATACATATACATATAGTGAAAAATTTTAAATACACGTTGTAAAAAAATTTAATAAAAATAATTTACTTACAAACGTTTAAATATGAGCCCAACACTAAGGCTCTTTTTTCAAATGGAAAGATTTTTGCCATTTTTCTCCATGGAAATGAAAGCATCCATTTTCTTAATTTGGTCTCTTCGCGCTAACAAAAAACATATTTAATTTAAAATGGATTCACTTAATTAACAAACCAAATCCTACTTATATACTAAACATAAACTATTATAAATATAGTTCAACTTGATGCATAATGTTTTCCTAAAGCAAGACCTTGGTGAGGCGAGTTTTAATCGATTTCGTGTTGGCGAAAATGAACAGATTCTCGTCCGGCGCAAGGTGGATGAACGGATAAAGATTAAGATTGTTGCTGGATTTGTGCACGAATGGGAATGGGAACGAGTTGCCACCTTCAGCTAATTGCTTCGACATCTTTGGGACAAAATCGTAGTTAATCTTCCCCCGCCTGCCTAATATGAGTATTCCCCCGTTGGGCATAATCTAGTCCATGGAGAATCATCGCCTCTTAGCCAGCCCCTCCGTCTCTTCGATATGGCAACTCTTAGAATTCTAAGAAATTAAGGTCATGCATATATTCTTAATACTACAGTATTTCTCATTGTATTTATCTTGGCATTGGCTTAACTCCTCATCAAATATAGTCACAATGATAACTATAATATTTTAAATATTTTCAGTGAAAGAGTACATTTATTTTTATTAAAAAAAAATAGAACACCATGAATTACAAGAACACTAGTATCCACATTATTTATTTGTGCAACTACACTCTTCTTACTTGCATCCAATAGGATTTATTTGGTCCCTATAAAAAATCACCAATGCCACAAGTCTCCCATAAGCTTTTGAACCAAATGTCACTCATATAATATATGGTCATAAAAAAATATTATTATAAAAAAGTTAACCATAAAATATCATTGTTATATTGAATTAAATTTATTTTTTTCTACACCATTATGTTTTTGTTTCCCTCTATTGGAATTATTTGAATTTTGGGGATTTTCATTTCCTTCCCACCATTTGAATTTTGGTACGCCAATTGGAAAAACGCAGGACATGACGAAGAGAAACTGGTTATTCTCCTGTTGTTTATGGGTTTAGGTAAACTTCACTGGGTCTTGAAGCTGCTACCGCCCACTACTGAGACCAATGCCGGATAAACTGTTGAATCAACAGATGCTTACAACGCAGGAATACAGGCCTGTAAGTGTTCTTTTGTTTGTTCTTGTTTCCTGAATTTCAACTCCATTTTCTCTTCTTAGATACGTCTTCAAACATCTTCTTAAATCCTACAAGCCTGAGGGAACCAGTTGAGGAGTATGATTCAGTGTCTGATGGAGAGATTCTTAACCATGTTATGATAGAAGTCTCTTTGGCAGGAAAATCCAATAACAGTAAGGAACCATTGCTGGAAAGTGGACAGTCATGAAAGCCATACAAAATAGAGCTGATTGGAGTCATATGTGATGCACCTTTAGCTGTTACCTGAGGAATGAGGTACACACTGTCTTCTCTTCTTAGTTGATGTGCAAATACTTATTATCAAGCAAGTCAATGGGCATTAATCCAATATCTTGGAGCCTGTACTTGCCCACCAGTAGTCATGATGTTCATTATTTAATATATGTTGATTTCACAACTAGAATTACACAGTCCCTAATGTTATGGGTGCATGTACCTATCTTCCTTGAGTGCTCCACAGCGCTTAGTAAACTGTGCATTGCTTATTTATTATGAAGGAACTCACTGACTCTTAGAGCGGTTGATATCAGAAAACAATTGATTTCCCACAAAATGTTTGCAGATGCATTTTCCCATTATTGGGAACTTTTTGATCGCGCTATGTTGTATTGTACAAATAAAATTGGTAATCCAGCGGAGGTATTTTCTTATTCTTCTTTCATCCTTACTTACACCACTGGCAGAATCTTGGTTGCAATTATGTCTTAGGTCTCATCTTAGGATTAGCATCATATAAATCACAAAATAAATCTTTTATTAACCTCTTGAAGAGTTTATGTTAAATGAATTTGTTGTCACCTTTAATCTTTTGGAAGCCCCTGATGCAATTGTTGCCTTGAATTGTCAGCGGATAGGTCTAAAAGACTGGAATGGAAAAATGCAACTAAATCCTGCAGGAGTCTTTTGAGAAATCTCAACCTTTTGAATCCAAATGCAGGATCTGCTCTTGAACTCTATAATACACACAATGATGGGAATGAATTTGAACTAGACCAAGGGTGGAAAGACATTATGCTCTCTCCTGAATTATGTTCTCAACAGCAAGACCTCCAAAGCAAGATACAGAGAGTTGACTCTTTGCACTCAGTGCAAGAAGTGCAGGTGACCTCGATTCCTCAAAATTTTTAGGGGTCTTTTTGAATATAAACTGACAATAATCATAATTTATTGTTTATAGAATACTTGGCGTTTATGTGAAGTGGAAACTATATAGATACCAATGAAATTGAGTCACCAGCACCATTTAAACGTCACTTATTTTTCACTTAGTAAAACCAATCAAAGTGAGTAACTTGCCAAAGACCCTGGGTTGGTTTCTTGGTTAAGGATCCATATCTATGAGTACAAGATTCAACAAGATTCAATGTTATATTCTTGCATGATTTTGTGCTTACCTCCCTTGCGTTCTTGCTTGAAGCCTCTGATGTTGATGGTGCAGTGCCTACAAGCCATTTTGAGAACCATTTGAGGTCTGATGTTTCTAGTGCAGTATCTTTAATAACTGAGCCAGAGTTGAAGACAACAGAGAGATTTTAAAAGGTCATCAGAGAGTGAAAGCAATATTCATATTGATGGAGACAATATTTTGATTTTTTCTTCTTATCTTGAAGAAATTAAGATACAATGACCAGATACATGCATTATTTCAAAGCAAACCATGAGTGAAAAGCAGTTTGGTCAGAAAAGGCAAAGCATGGAAAAAGAAATTCTAGATTCTTGATTAGTGCCTAAAAGTTAGTTCCTAGATCGTAGAAAAACAACGACAAATAACATTGTCAGCAATTTTGAAATTTTTAAACATGGAAGCACTGAAGAGAGAATTCAGGTTTCAAACTGTAAAAGAAATTTGAAGGGTGAAAAAGATTTTGAAAATATTCATGAAAACTCTGTTCCTAATGTCAAAGATCATGTGCTTTCTACATTTGTGACTAAAGACAATGGTGTTAGGGTAGTTCCAAACACTTATTTGCATCAGAATTCCATTCTGAAGAAGAAAAGAAAGCTCTTGAAAAACATTATCCAGGGTTATCAACTCTACCAGAGAGATCAGATAATCAAATAAAGATAAATATTTACACGGAAGAAGAAAATGTTCTTGAAGTATTATTTGGAGTAGATCATCGAAATAAAAGGACACAGATCAAGGCAAGGAAACATAAAATTAACTTTGATGAACATTTGCATTCGGTAAAAGGGGCAAGAATTGAAGCTAAATATGAATGCACTGCAATATTAACTTCGTGAATGCAACCAGGTGCACTCCACTGGAGACATATGAAACTAGCTGTAAATGCACTTTGTTAATGTTGTTTGGAGTTTTGTTCATTGTAGAAACTATCATCGTTTTTTCATTAAGCATAAGTGACAAATAACTTGTAGAAAATGTTGAGCATTGCCTTGAAGGACCAAAGAGGGACATGACTCCCATGGTGAAGCACATCACCTAAGAAAAACTATGTTGCATTAGAAACTAACAAATATCAGATGCATCCTCAGATAATTTTGAAAGGGAGATTCTGTTATTTGACATAAGTTAGAAAACTCAATATTGAAGACGATTTTTATGCTTGTATGACAATCTAAGCCTTAAGATGATGAAGGTTAGTATGACTACAAATCCACTAGCTGGTGAGACTTTATGATAATTAAGGAAGTCACTTGAAAGGATTACATATATGCATAGGGGTTGGTTTACAGTTATGATGATCCCTATAATGTCTTTGGATAATATGATGTGTACAAACATTACTTTTCTTGATATCTACAAAATTCAAGAGAGATTGAATCATTCAACCTCTTCTAGAGAGGCCTAAAGGAAAATTGCTCTTACCTTATTGAACACAAAAGATAGTTAACTAAAGGGAAGACGATTCTCTAGTGTTTAAATGAAGAGAAAATCAAGAACCCATTTTATGTTCTGGAGATTTTATGCAAAGCAGAATGTCGGTAGCTTTGCAGATTTTAGGACAGATAAAATGTTGTAAATATGTACTACTCAGTGTCCATTTTAGGTGCAGTTTTGACATGAGAAAATACATAGGTACAACAAGTTTAGCATATGTGTTATGTAGTTCTCTTCATGGTGCGTCTAATACTTCTTTGGTTTATATCAGAGTACAGTATTGAGAATAGCACTGTAATACTTAGTATTGGGAGAGCAACTATGATAATAGCACTGTAAGCACTATGATAACCATTCTTTTCTTGGGGGTCTTTAATGGAGAAACTGAAAAACTATTCCCTTAGTTTATGTATAGTCCCGGGAAGGTTTATAAATGTCGTGCTTCATGTCAAGCTCCTTTGATACTCTTTATTTTCAGGAATGGTATCCAACACAGTCTGCATCTTCTACATGATATGCTAGAAAGTCTACTTACAATTTTGCCATTGACATTTTCCAAAAATGCCTAAAATATCCACACAAGCACTTGTGACTACTATTGTTAATGTGGCCTCTCTACTGGCCTGTTTAAAGTGCTAAAGGAATTCCACACCTAGTATAGCAGAAAGTTTCCAGCCTTTTTTCAATACTCTAGTAAAGGATGATTCTGTAAGTTCTCTTGCAACTCTTTTAATTATAATATTTTCCATTTTTCTTAAAAATAGAGATGATACATTACAAAAGAAGGCCTCGTATTTATAACCTAGATGGCATATTTTCATGAAGAGACATGCCTTAATTAGTCATGTCTTTTTAGTTTTTAATAATACATTTTATTATCCTTTTAATAATTATGTATCTTTAATTTATTAAATATACTATTTATTATGTACTTTATTATTATTATCTATTTTTCTTTATAATTATGTTCATCACCTTGACCATGGTATTTGCCCACGGTTTTATTATATTCCATGTGTTATATATATATATATATTATTTATAATAGTAACACACCCTTCAGTATGTGTACTTGACTGCAAAAGGCACAATAAGTCCTCCATGACATTGCTAATACAGGCCAACAAATCATAGAAACTTAAATAAATGCAATTCTTAACAGTCCAATGACTGTTGAATCGTAGACATAATGGAGCCAATCATGGGAGACATGGGGACACAATGCCAACATATCTACCACCACTTTCTTGGTAATCCTAAGCCATTTGGAAAAAATGCTATAGGAGTCAATGCCCTTCCCTGATTTAAGCACCCACTAAAACACCAATCATGTTTCTCCCCTGTGCAAATTCTCTTGCTCTCTTTTGGCTTCTCTTTGGCATACATGCTTGCATATGTTCATTGTGACATTCCTTGACTATATTTTCTCTTAATTGTGAATCTATGGTATGTCCATCGTTCTTTTGTGATAGAACATAAAAAGCAATCATTTAGGATTTCTGTAAGAACTCATCATTCACTATACCCCTATTTTGATATGCAATTCCCTATTGAAGAGCCTTAAAGAGTTTCAATCTGAAGAAACTTGAATATTGGACCAAACTGTTCACAGCAGCAACCATAGTAAGGCAATGAACCATATCAATTGAATGAGTCTAAGTTCTGTTTTATTCCTTGCATAGCTGTAGAGGTTTTAGTATTTACTCTAAAGTTGATTGAATCTACTTTTTATTTATTTATTTAAGGTCGTGAGAACTTCATTTGTGCTAAGTCTTTCCCTGATTCCACCCTTCTCTTATATTTAAAATATAAATTGCTTATACAACACAACATGAAGTATATATTTTTACCAGTAGACGGTTGTCTGGATTTCCCCATTTTTGCACAGGGAAGATGTTACCTAATCCGACACATTCACATTGAACGTGAAGTTGGATCTTTTATTAGTGATTAAAACCCTTGCTTTGTGCTAGTTCAGAGAAATATCAAAAGATTTTCTGTGAGATTCAGGTGGTGTAAGGGAGAAATCTTGTGGTGTCTCTAGTTGTTTGTTGTGTGGGAATGGATATTGAATGGGTTTTTGGTGCTTTACATCCCTTGGTTTTATGCCGTTAGACCTAAATTGTCATCCATCCCATCATTTGGGTTAAATCTAGCGATTGGGACTACTGAGTGTGGCCCTCTTTAAAAGCTTGTTGATCAGCCTAGGGGAGAGACTCTACGCATTCCAAGAGAAGAGAAACCAATAGAGGTGGGAATAAAGAGGGAGATTGGGACATCGGTTGGAAAATTTGCATTGGCAATTGAAAGCTTCGGAAGTTGATGGCACAAAAGCATAAAACTAAAGACTAAGAATGAGAAGTATGTTCCTAGATCATGAGGACGAAGAGAAGTGTGACCCTATCCACAGAGAACAAAGATTATCTCAAAGCCAATATGCAATCTGCAAAATGCAACCATGGAGTAAGAATACACAAAATCTCTGTCTAAGAGTATATAACTGATATTTGTCATCATTCTTGAGCACGGAAAGAGCCAAAAATGGCCATGCTGGTTTTCACAAATGGGTTTCCAGGGTAAAATCTGTGTTAGTTCTGTGTATGTAGTTGATGCTTCAGAATTGGTTTTCTTCCTCATTTCAATTACAGTTTGCAAGTAATATTGTAATACACAATCAGAATTAACTTGCAATGAAATAGAAAACAAAGAGAAACATTATAACTTTCTACAAAAATAATTAAGGTCGATACTAGTGAAATGACTCAAACATAGGCCGAGCGATTATGGATCAGAACCAAGGGGCACCTCTGCATGGTTTATCTTTACCTAGTTTTATTTCAAAGAGGAATGAAAAAACTTCTTTTTCTCAATAGAAGTGGCTTACCCTCCACTAGACAAGCAGGGTCCAATAGAGCTGAATCCAAACCTCAAGACTATGAAGGTTGATTATTTTAAATGCTAATGCTAATATAAGTTAAGATTCAGTATAAATTGTAACCACTAGATGTGAATAAAAATCCCATCAACTACTAAGACATACCAGCAGATATGTGTATTTTATGTACTCGAATTAATGTTCCAAGGAAACAAAGAAACTATGAAGGACAAACAAAGAGCACAAAAAATTAGAGAAACCTTACCAAGTTGCTTATATATATTTGTTGATACATTTCAATGCGTAGAGAAAAAAGCAACTAGTTGAGGCACTAATTAGTGTGTTGCAAATATCACCGATTTCTCCTAATATTTCTGAATTTTTCTGAGTTTTTTAGGTTGACAATGTTTCTGATACTTTATTATTTTTTTAGGTCCAAGTTTATGATTGCAGGAAAGCAATGAAGCACTTCCAGAAGGAATGGTAGTCCTCGAGTCATTCAATGATCTAGTTGCTGAAATGAGAGCTTATTAATATGATTCCATGACATTTTCCTTAAAGTTGAAGGCCATGGTATGTTCTTGTCAAATTCAGTCTTGGACTTTCCCACATTTATTTTGTATGCTAATTTCTGTTGTAGTTTTCTAGTTTTGATTCCCAAGTAGAATAAGAATATTGAGATAATTAAATGCTAATTTATACTGCAGTTTTCTTGTTCTGATTCCCAAGTAGAATAATAAGAATAAGATAGATATAACATATAGATCGATGCAACAATACCTTACAAAACTGTAGGATTTAATGTTCTACTAATGTCCCAATTGTATTGTAGACCAATGTTGCTTCACAAGAAATACTTAAAAGGTAAAATTGAAATAAATCCATATTTTTTATTGAAAATTTATGTGTTGTCCTTTAGGCTAGTTCATGGTTACTTCCACTTTGTGCAAGTTGTCATTTTTTGAACAACAGAAGATGATTTTTAATCATTTCACAAGAATTTTACAAGGTTTGTGGCCATAATTATGCGGCAATCAGAGCTGATCTGCTCAAACCATTTTGTTTTCTATATTTTTCCATTTTAATTTTTGAACCTGTAATGCGCAATAGATTTTTCCTCATTGTACCATGGTAACTTGGTAAGTTGTTGCAATGCTGATGTATTTACTTAACTTGGAAGAGTTACAAGAGGTAAGCTTCACAACTCAAAATGACTTTAAAATTGACCGTAATGTTAGTAAATCCTGTGTTGTCTATCTCATAACACCAAAATTGTACACCATAGCCACACATTAATAAATAACAAAATGAAAAGAGTCTGCATACCAGAATCTTGTACGTCTGTGAGTTGGACTCTACATATTGAAGTTTGCATATTGGAATTGTTGAAGGCTAAGCATTGGGAAGGTTTTTTTTGTTCAATTATCACCTTCTCAGTTATCCCCATTCATGTCTTAATTGTCCATATTTGATACCCTTGCTTCCTTTAACATCCCACCTTTGACGTGATTTGGAGTTAATTTTTTTAATGAGTGCTATGGAACTGCCACTTGTTTCATAGGACATGAGCTAGGCATTGTTATAGTCTTCCTCTTTGTTGGTCTCTTGTTGCCCTGTTTCAAGGCACACAGATTAAGTCTCTATTGCTAACAACCGATGTTCATAGTCACATAGGTTCTTTGTGAATTCCTTCACATGGGTGGTAAGAGAGTTTCGTTTTGAAAAATTGGCTACTTGGTTACTTCTCAAGTTGGCATTAGAGTTCTTCGGTAGATGAACTTCATGGTGTATCCTTTTGTTGAGGTCTCATATTTGTAACAATTAGTAGTGTAAGTGTGAAATTGATGATAATCAGGAAAATCCAACGAGGAAGTATGGGACTATGTCACTAATACATGAGGTGAGCACAAAAAAGCAAAAATCTAATAAGGAACTATTGACAGCATTGGGGGAGAATGATCTTGATTAGATTCTATTGGATATTTCATAAAGCTGAGAGTATTACTGCAGGATGAGTTCATATTAATATCTTGTGCTTGATAGGTGCCCTCATTTGCAAGCACATTGGTTTATGAGTTAAAATTTCTATGGACTTGGGTAAAACGTATTGTTTTAAGTTAGAGGTCAATGATTTAGATTTGGTAATGATTTTTGACACGTTAAAATGCATGTGGGGAGGTCACCCCATTCATAATGTCAATGATAAGATTGGAGTCCCATGCATTTATGATGTCTCAAATATCTAATTTGGATATTAGTTTTAGGCCTTTGCATAAAATGAGTGCATCTCTAATATTGTTTGTGATTTTCCCATGCCCTCCAAGCTCATGCAAATTTAGTCTTGTCTTTCCTCTTGGTCTGTAATGAGTATCTTTCCCTAGCTCTACCTGGTTTCTTTTTGTTGTCCCTTCAAAGAATAAGATACTACCAGAGAGAGTGGTTTGAACTAGGGGAAGGATCTGAGAAGGGGAGTTTGAATATTGAGTTCACTCCTTGAGACCTTATCATTTCACCCATTGCAAATACTTAACTGTATTGAGTTTCCTTTATGGAAGATGACCTTATTCCTTGTGTTTCAGTAATGGCTGTGTGTGTGAAAATATGGTTTGTAGTCTGGTAATCCAAGCAGAAATTTGCATGTCCTTTGGCCCTGGCCCCCTAGTCACCTCCTTTCAATTTTGTTTGAAAGCCATAAATGAAGAACTGTAGCGCAGGGCTTGGAGAATGCATGCCCTTATGATGGTTTTGTAATTATTCAGATTTGAGTGACCAAGCTTGGGTAAACTAGAACAAACAACATTATTAAACATATCAACACTGTGAGAGTTGAGGGAGTGAATACCATGTTTGAGGAAGTTCTCTTGGATGTTGTTCATCTCTATTCTGGTGATGACCTCATGCAAAGAAGTAAGGTATTTTTCTTAATAAATAAGTATTAGGAGTATGCCATTGTTCAAACTGTTATAAATCTTGATTTACCTCAATCGTCTGTTTCTTGTTAATAGAAACATTGCTTTCTGTCTTCTGTTACTCATAGAGGTTCAAAGGCTTTGACTGGCTGCTTTGCATTTTTGTAATACTGAATCACAACAAAATTTCTAGCAGATATTAAAGTACCCATGAATCATGTGATTAAAATACACATAAAACTGTGGCATCATTCACAATATGTGCTCTCATAAATATTAATGTGTTAAATAATTTTTTATATATACGTAGATTGTTATAGTTAGTTAAAAAATTGGGTAGCTTTGATGTTGTAATTTTAATACTAAATATGCACTATAATATATTATGATTGGTATAATTTCTATCATAGTTATGGATAGTCTGACAAATTCTTTGATGATAATGTGAAGAGAGGACATTGGTAATGTTCCAGTAAAGGTTTCACATGGTAAGGAAAGCACTACTTGGCTTGTGGTGAGTTGGAAGTTGAATGTTGGTACTATGCAGCATGGCATACAAAGCACAAAAATTGCTATGGCCTTCACATTATGTTAGGACTGTAGTGGAGAGTTTGTACCTTAACTTGTACAACCAATATTTGCATCCCTTCCATTGCGAGATTATGGTTTGAAATTTATTTTTCAAGGGGAATTCACACTGCAATCATCCAAGGAGGAGGTCGAGACTCGATGGTTATAGTGATAGTGCTTGGAACCAATAGTAACTTTCATAATTTACAGAGTTTGTCAATGTTGTAAATTCTTTTAGGTCTCTTCATTGCTATCAATTAAATCCTTGAAAAGTTCTCACTTTATATGAGTTTTGTCCCATTGGTCGGAAAAAACTATTTCAGTTCCATGAAAGATAATTTTTGAGCTATAGGTTTTTCCCTGCTCCCTTTAAAAATATCCACATTGAATGGAATTCACCCTAAAGAAAATGAAAATGATATGGATGTTCAAAATGATCTACACTCCACAGATTTCTTTGATCCAAAAGTCAGCAATTCTTATTTGAATGCACAGCCAGAAAGCATACCTGGCCTTTGCATTATTTCTAACCAACCTTCACTAATATCATCACCTATTAGTTTAGACAGATCTGAAGAGTGTTCTTTCTTGGGTTTCAGTCTTATGCATTTTATAGGAACATGTGATTTTCTATCACAACAATATCAAGCTTCAAGGAAGCTTACTATGAACAGATCAAAGAGCAAAGTTTCTTCCAGGTTTATTACTAACTTTACAATACCATCTCACTTTTCAAATGGTAAGAACCTTGGCTCAATAGCAGTTCATTACGTTCAATTTTTGTCATGATAAATAA
>LPNX010162776.1:31342-43153 GCA_001517045.1 Pseudotsuga menziesii
ATTTGATTTCTTAGGCAAGATTGATTCATATATTTGTTGTTTAACGAATTTCTAAGATTTAAAAAGTGGCTCCACCCTAGAGGGTCTGTCTTGGCATTGTGTTCTGTCCCGAGTTTCCCATTCCCTTCTTGAATTTACTCCATTGACTTTGCATCCAGAACCTTCATGTGCCAAGCTTCTGTGATGAGTGGTGTATTCAGATGGAGCGTTATAACCAGTATCGTCCCAAAAAATTGATGATTGTTGTCCTCCCTCGCATACTTTCCTTGCATGTGGCTTGTGCCACCTTCTACCACCAAGTGATGGCCATGAATGCCAACAAGTGGTGTGACAAGCACGTCCCATTTTGTCCCCAAAATCCCATCTAGGTTTTTTCACCATGCCATTATTGTTGAGTGAGTTATATGATAAAGCAACAAACCTCATATTGCTAAGGCTATCATGGAGGGTTGTAGTTTCTTCATGATCCCAGTGATTGCTTCAAAATATGCTGGAGGGTTGTAGTTTCTTTGTAGTCGTTAAGTGTCATATGACTAAGATTTGATATGATGAACAAGTTATGCTTGTTGGTTGATTTCTTTATAGCCAATTACACATGAGGTTATTACATCATGTACAACCCAATAGTAAGCCTTGGAATCCTACAAAATTGTGTCATCGAAGGGATACATAAACAGAAAGGGCTTTATTCCTTATGCAGGAGCCAATCTTATGAAACCTTTTGAGTTTAAAAAAATGCATTGGGAATTATGTAGTTAGCATTCTATTATTAACATGTCATGGCAGGTTGCTGATAAATGCTATTAGGTAAGAATAAAAACAACATTTTCATTTTAGATAGCAAGGCATATTTATGATATCCTTATTTACCACATACAACAAGAGATTTGATGGGCTTATTTAAATAATAAAGTGAATTCAAAGAATTCCTAAGCATAACAATAATGTACTTTAATTTCAATCTACCTAGGGCCGAACTAGGACACCCTACAGACCTTAAAAATTATACAAGGTTAAGTCCTCTTTGCACATAAAAATCTTGAAAGGATTGAATTACTTTTGATGCATTTTTCTAATGCAATATACTACTTGCAGTTGATAACTGCTCAAAATGATTGTATAGCAAGGGGTGGCAGATGTATTCCAGCTCTGGATACAAGCTCGTGAGAGGTCCCCATGGCCAAAAACAGGATAATACAATGGAATTTCCATGACATATGCGAACAAGGATACACCTACAAACTGTAAGAGTTACCAGATCCTTCCCATACAATTGTCCCCTTGTGCTAGCACCTTCAAAAGAGCTTGCAGAATGAGTTGTATTTTGCATGGTGCAGGTGGCAGTTTGTTAATATTCAAACTAGAGTTCATAGAAATGTTGTTGAGAAATTCACAATAACATAGCATAAAACTAGAGGAATATCACTAAAATTACCAAGACATACATTGCCTTTTTTTCTAGCAGTGCTCTGAACTTGTTGAGGATGGCATCCTTGCACCTCCTAAGGAGGAAATTTGTGCTCTTATACCTGAAAAAGTAATTGAATTGCAAGAGATATATCTAGAAAAGAGAAATCAGCTTAGGAAGAGGCCACAAATAGTGGATGAGCAGCTTCAGCCAATAAAGAAACAAGCGGCAGCTTATCTGCACTCACAACTTATTGCTATCAGGCTAGTATTCCAGTTGGAGATGGTTATGTGGTCAAGTTACTCAGAGAACAATAACTGTTGCATAAAGTGGAGGACCCAAAGCAGCCTAATAATGAGCCCCTATACATAGAACATGATTGGGAACATATATGATCTTGGTTTTTGATAAGCCACTAACGAAAGAGGTTGTTGTAATAGTTAAAAACATGCATGAGGGATTCAATACCATGTATTTTGATGGTGCATGTTCCCGATTTGGTGCAGGTGCTGGGGTAATTTTTGTTTCACCAGTTATAACTCCTTTCCATATTCATTTTGGCTTAAAATTTGATGCAGCTAACAATGTGACTGAATATGAGGCCTTGCTTTTGGGTTTGAAACAAGTAAAGGATGTCAATATTAAAACATTAAAAATTCAAAGGAGATTCATAATTTCAGACTTGATTGTGAATCAAGTACGGAACCAGTGTGAAGCAAAATATTTTCATTTGAAGCAATATTGACATGTTGTATCATGTATGGTATGAGATCAAGGCATTTGATTCTTTTGACATAGTTTCTATCCCGCAAAATGAAAATCATTAATCAACAAGTATATGCTATGATAGGTTCAAATCTGGGAAATGAACCATGCACAACATAGTCCTTTTCAAAGTACCATGTGGAGGTCAGGTTTCGACCATCCATTCCTGACAACTTCAGAAACTAGCATCTATTTGAAGATGATAGGCATTGTGAATTTTTTGAATAGTCTAAATGCAACTGCCTCTCACTAGATTGATCAGGGATAAGAAAACAGTGACCCGGAGCAACAAATGGTACAACTGAAAAGTAATAAAATCCCTAGATGTTTGGCACCTTTGGAAAAAATTCTTGATGATTCTATTGCTTTTAAAGGTTCAAAAGTCACTGATAAGGATGAGTAGGTCATTGAACTCAATATGGGTTCTAAGGAAAGTCCAAGACCAGTGAAGATTGCTCAAGTATGCACTCTAGAATGGAAAAATATTGAGGAGTTTATCTGTGATTATAAAGATGTTTTGCATGGTCATATGATGAGCTAAAAACCCATAGTACTGAGGTTATCAAGCATAAAAATCCTTTGAAAGAACAAGCCAAACCTTTTAGGAAGACACAAAGGCAGATGAATCCCAAGTTGGCTCCCATCATACAAAAAGAGTTGCAGAAGTTGTTCAAAGTAGAAATCATCACTCCTGCTTATTACTCATAGTGGGCATCGAATGTTGTACCAGTCCATAAGAACGATGAGATTAGAATTTGCAATATTTTGAAATTTGAACCTTGCATCCTCGAAAGATAACTATCTTTTGCGAAGCATGGAATATGTGTTACAGTTACAAGTGCTGAAATGATGTCCATGTTGGATGGATTCTTAGGGTACAACCAGGTGTTGGTTGATGAAAATGATCGATACAAGACAACATTCGCCATCCTTGTGGAACGTATTCCCATGTCTATGTGCCTTTTGGATTGTTAAATGCTGGGACCAGATTCCAAAGAGCCATATGCTTTCTCTGATTTCCTTAATAAAGTTATCATGGTTTACCAAGATGCTTTGAAAGTTTATTCGAAGTGCAGGGAGACCATTTCATGCACCTGAGGAAGATCTTTGACAGACATAGATCCTTTGGAATCTCACTTAACCCCAAGAAGTCTGTTTTTGGGGTAGTCGAAGGCAAATTATTGGGGCATCTGGTGTCCAAAAGACAAGGTAAAAATAGATCGAGCAAGAGTGCAATCTTAAAAGAGATTTAGCTACCCAAAAGTAAGAAGAGTATCCAGTCCTTTGGGAGCATAAATTTCCTACTAATATTTGTGCCCAATTTCGTTGAAATCACTTATGCCATCTCAAGTATGCTAAAAAAGGGACATGAAAAGGGAGAAACCAGGGAAACAATGTAAATTCAACAACCTCTGGTTGGGCCCTTTCCAAATAAAGTGAAAAAGCAGGGAAGAACAGTTTTCATCTAACTAATTTGGATGGAGAAGAAAAACATCTGCCAGTCAATGCGCAATTACTAAAGTATTACTTTCAGTAACAACCCTGAAGGGCCACAAAAAAGAGAAAAGAAAAAAAAAAGGAAGAGAAAAAGAAAATGACGAGTTCTGTCTGTTTTGGGTAATGGTGTAGGCTAGTGGCAAATTTTTATTTTTACTAGGAATTTTCTTCATTGCATTGATTTCAATTATATCTTACATTTTACAATTTTTGCAAGTCGTTTCATTCTTAATACGTTGTTCCGCATTCACATGAGCAGTCCCAAATTTGGGAGGTTGGTTTATCTTTTTTTTTTCATAGGCTAGATTCTTTTGTCTTTCTGAAAATTGGGCATGCATGAATCTTATTGATTCACAGAGTAAAATCAGAGTTGGGACACATTTATCTTAGGTCAAAGTCTGGATAAGGCTTGGGATTTTTTTATGTGTCCGTACAAGTATATCTCTGGGGAAAGTAAGGGTATGTATTTTTCGGGATTTAGGCAAGCTTATGCATCAATCACAATCCGAACATGTGTCTCCTAAGGTCAAGTTTTGTGCATCGAATACCTTATCCAACCTGAGGGATATGATACTAACAAGAGTGGTTGACTTTTCAGAGAAAAAACATCATTGAAGACTGTTGGGATCTCAGCATACCACAGGAGCATGTTCTCCCCTTGTGGAGCCACTGTTAACACACACTTCGCCTCGATCGAGGGAGATGGAGATCATAAAAATTAAAAACAAGAAAGAATTTAAAGAAGCAAGAAAAGAGCTAGAGATGGATTTATCAAAGGGTGTTTCCTTGACTGACCTTGGTTACAGAAAGTATGCAGTGGATATTCTTTAGAGATTACCATAGGTCCCTTGGGGTTACCAGCTGCTATTGTGGTTGGCAGTTGAGCAACACTCCATCGGGATGTTTTGAGAAAGATGGGAGGGGGATGTTTATGAATCGACAGATCCCAGGTTTTATCTCTTACTGTTGATCAAGTTTTATCTCTTGAATGTTCTTGATCAGTTAGAATAATAATTTTTTCAATGCAGGTGTAAGTCGAACATGAGCAAATTACTTCTGTCAATCGCTCCTAAATTCACTCATTTGTAGTCCCTTAATCTATGCCAGAACCAATATCAACTCGACAATCAAGCAGTGGAAATTGTTGTAAAGTACTGTCATGATTTGCGTGCTCTAGACCTTTTGAACAGTACCCAGCTAATAGACAGATCTATTAATGCTCTGGCGCTTGGTTGTAATCAACTTGAAAAACTTGATATAAGTGGATGTTCAAAAGTTATTGATTTAGCACTGATATTTCTGGCAGCGAAGTGCAACAGATTGAGGCATCTAAATCTCTGTGGAAGTTGTCGAACTTCCAAGCTGCGTATGACATGGTTTTGTTGGTAGGTCCCTAATCATAGATAATTTATTTCTCGAGAATCAACTATTTTTTCTTTTTACTAAGCTTCCTATTATGGATTGAGTGTCATAGGTCACCCTTTGGCTTATTGAGTGTCATAGGGGATGGGGTATTGTTTTTTACTAAGATTTCTATTGTGGATTGAGTTCCACAGGTATCCCTTTGGCTCATTGAGGGTCATAGGCGCTGGGGTATCTATTTTGTCAAAGACTCCCAGAACTAGCACCTGGTCCAACCACTTTTTGTGTGTTCTGGTGTGAGCACAAGCATATGTTTTCAGCAGGACTTGAATCCTGGTGGGGGCTATATTAGCTTACTGCTTTCACTGACCAGGCCAAGATACTCTTGACACATTTTCCATTTTTTTCTTTTCCTAAATTTTTACTTCTTTGTATGATAGCACCCAGGTGCTCTACAACGTGGGTGGGAGAAGTTGACCACTATATATCCATCTGGTGCTGTTAAGCATTGAAGGTTGCATCTAGAGTTTTTTGGTCTCTTTCCTTGCTTAATAAATCGGGAAGCTTCTATTACCAGTGCACTTAGGATTAGTTTTATTTAGAAGATAGAAACCTTGCTCCACTAATTATGGAGTTAAGATTAGATGGATATATGTCCTTGGCATTATGTCGATTGGCATGGATGTTGCTAAATACATGCCCAGAAGCTTGGGCTTCGTCATTGAAATAAGGATGAACCAGCCGCCTAAGAACAAATCACAGTAGGATAGAAATAATGACAAACAAGATTTATGTATTTGATATATTTGTGAAGAAAACCATCTTATACAGTAGACAACTGCAATGATAAACTAACCATAGCTGATTGCACCATTCCCCCTATTCTTCCCAGCTTAAGCCCACTACACAAAAGGTAAAATTCTATACAACTTTTTGTCATAAAACAACATAAGATTCAAATCTACAGAGCTCCAAAATGCATTTATTTGTTGTTACTTTGTGTTTTGTACAGTGGCATGATCATAATCAAGCAAATTGAATGTCTGCCTGGGTGGCATAATATTCTTCTTTTTAACAACCAATTTGAGGTCAATTGGATGCATAATTATATGTTTCAGAGTCTAAATGTGAATTTCCAAGCATACATCTACATTATCTCGATTACATCATAAGATTTGAAGTGGTTAGCATATATCTAAAGAAGGTAAGAGCCATACAATTTGAAGTGGTTAGCGTATATCTAAATAAGGTAAGAGCCATGCAGACTACTTTATTAGGTCTATCGAATAAAAAACAATGTTGGGATTATTAGTCTTTTCTTAGAATTACAAATGATGCAATCTTGGTGTTAATATTGCCCCTTTCCCCAATTCTTAAAGGGTTCTAGCTCAATGGTAGAGTGCCTACTTTACAAGCAGAAGGTTGAAGGTTCGATTCCTTCGTGCCCTAATGATATTGCAATATTGATGTTTTAAATCAAATATATTTTATTATGATTTATTATGGCTACAAGGGGGGTTCTAAACTGACTTCATATGTCACTATGAGGGGGTTCAAAACTTCCCTTGTATGTTACAACTAAGGGGGTTCGAAAACCCCCCTGTAAGTTTATATGAGAGGGGTTCATAACCGCCCCCAAAGGTTAGTGAAGAGTTTTAGGGGGGATTTCGAGCCACCTCTGTAGGTACATACGACGGGGGTTTATAACCACCCCAAAGTTTTGTAAAGAGTTTTAGGGGGGGTTTCGAACCACCTCCATAGGTACCTATGAGGGGGCTTTATAACCGCCCCCAAAGGTTTGTAAATAGTTTTAAGGGGGGTTTTGAACCAACTCCGTAGGTACTTATGAGGGGGGTTTATAACTGGCCCCAAATTTTTGTAATAAAGACTTTTAAGCGTTGTTTTGAACCGCCCTCGTAGGTACCTACGAGGGGGGTTTATAACCGCCCCCAAAGGTTTGTAAAGAGTTTTATGGGGGGTTTCAAACCACCTCCATAGGTACCTATGAGGGGGACTTGAAACCACCCCCGTAGGTACCTACAAGGGGGGTTTGAAACCGCCCCCAAAGGATTGTAATAAGGAATTTTGGAGGGGGTTTGGAACCACACCCATAGGTGTCTATGAGGGGGTTTATAACCGACCTTCAAAGTCACTTTTGGGGGGGGGGGGGTTTAGAACACCCCACCCCCCAAAAGTGGATTTTTTTTGGGAGGTGGGGGGGTTAGAACTGCCCCCAAAAACCAACATTAGGTGCGGTTTTGATCTCTTCCAGAACCGCCCCTAAAATTCAAAACTTTTAGTGTCAGTGCTATTAGGGGCGGTTTTGTAAAGACTGCCTCCAAAGCCAAAACTGCTCGCAAAAGTGACTTTTGGAGGCGGAAGACAACCGCCCCTGAAAGTCAAATTTTTTGTAGTGAAAAACCAACCTTTCTGATTCAAGATGTCTTAAACATGCTCCTTTCCAGTCGGGTGCATCTTTAACTACTAACATGTTTTGGCACCATTGTCGTGGATCGAAAGTGAAGCAACATTCCTTGGGAGAATGACATAGATCCATCTCTTGATGGTAGACAAGAGAAGGACATAGAAATTGTCTGTAATCATCTACCTGGCGACTCCACATTCAAAAACTCGTCTCGAAAAAGGATCTTGCTGACATAGAGATGAAAACACATAAGGGAAAAACCAGGTATCCACTCATTAGATTTCTCTATGAAGTTTTGTCCTTCTTCATCAGTTCATTCTTGCCTCTCCCTTTACATGTAAAGAGGATTATCCTTTTCATATCTTATCACTTATTACCATCACGGTGGATCTTTGTAATTAGTTTGTTAAGCCTCACTTTTCTGTCCACATATTTTTAGTTTAGAGTCAAATGGAATATGTTTAAACCTCTCATACTTCCATCTCACCTCCATCCTTACTCACCCAACTTTGTGGAGTATCTTCCTCGGTTTACTAGACAGGATCACGTTACAGCTGAGAACCATTTGGGAACCTTTGAAAACATTGTTGATAATAGCACATGAAGATGTTGTCATGATATTATTTTCAGTATATTTGGTTCGGGATGCTGCTTTATGGCTTTTAGGTCTTGAAGCTGGTTCAATTAGTTCTTGGACTGATTTTTATTGTGCATTTTCCAAGTATTTGGGTGACAACAAGTCCCTTGGTTAGTACCTTGCTGATTTTCATGCTTTGAGGAGAGGGGAAGAAGAAGCTTTTACTGCTTTCAACATGAGGTTTTATTGTGTTTATTATAGTATGCCTTTGGAGATTCACCCTATCGAGACTGCTGCCATAGTTTACTATATACCATCTTAGTATCTAGATCTTGTCCTTTTTCTAAGAGAATGCAAATATTCATCATTGCAACAGTTATTTGAGGATGCTAAAGAACTTGAGGACAACATACGAGCTAGCAAAAGGATTAAATATCGGGATTTTTTTAAAATTTTACATTCACAAGAGCAACAAGAATGTGAGTATGATTCAGATTTGGAACAAGATTTGACAGTTTTTTTCATATTTTGCTATGGATCATGCTTGTGGTTCGTTTCCAAATCTTTTTGAGCATGCAGTAACATATGATTGTATAGATAACTATATGTTTTTAGCTAATCATTGTCAGAATGTTTTAATTCCTGCTAAGCAATCATCATATGATCATTTTTATGAAGACAAAATTCTCATTCTTGATGATCAAGAGCTGATCTCGAAAGAACAACCAACTCAATTATTTTTCATTAAAATGGAATCTTTGCATGGGAAGTTATCTTTTCTGAATCAACATTTCTCCAAACATGGTTATGAGGATCCAACATCTATTTTATTAGAGTAATATCTTTCAGATTCTCCGAAGATTTCAAATTTCATCATATCATCGGCACTTTTGGGTGAGTATGATTTTCTCAAGAATTATTTATAGTTGTTGTTATATTTCTGTTATTATCTATTAATCAATGGCAGAGATGATATCACTTCATTTATCAAGTTTCTTGAATGGTTACTGTGGAATTTTGCATTTACTTGAGTAAATTGGCGGGCTGGTTAGAATGGGGTGGCATAGGTAATAAGCTCGCTTCTCAAGCATTTTATTTTTGCAGTTTTCACAATGTGATGATATTTGCAGTAGGTTTATCAATTACTTTACTTGAATAAGTGGCATATTTTGGAAACTATTTTAGAGGTTGGTTGCACAGGTGAATCCATAGTCCAATAGGAGCACCGATACTTCTTATTGTCAGTTGCAGAGTAGCCTCAGTTTGCAAAGCATGATCATTTTAGAATTTGATGAACATAGTAAGTTATAGTTTTTGGTTTGCAGCTGTCAGAGACAATTTGTGATAAGACAGAGGGTTCGCGAGTTCTTGGAGCCTCGCAGGGAGGAATCCATCCCCAGTCGAAGCCATATGTTGGTACCAGGATCTGCCCCATAAATATTTTAGATTTGGACAATGTGCAAGTATAGAAGGATCCAGATATTCTTTGTCAAAAATTCCACTAGCCTCCAAGTTCTTGCGTCCATTCATCGTCAAGATTTGCTAAAGTCTTCATCACCTCCCATATGATGATTTTTTCCATCATTTGCATTTTGAGTTGATGCTAAGCCAAAATGTATCATAATAATCAAGTCGTATGTTTTCAGAATCTTTGTCACTGTTGAAATCATGAGTTTTCAAGCTCATTTGTTTAAAAGAAAGGGTTTGTAACCAATCTTTGGTCCCACATGAAAGTCTCTACCAACCGTTACTCTCAAAGTATTCAAGTGGCAGAGGCAGAGGAAAGGGCAAAACAGAGGCAGAGGAGGGCTCACAGGGTTCCAAGTCTCCTCAACGTGTTTCTATCAAGTGTATCCAGAAAGATTTCAAGAGTCAAGTGTCTAGATGCACAAGTTTCAAGAGCATTGGTAGAAGGAAGCACATTTGAAACACTCTACTGATAGGTAGTCAAACATCTCAAAACGAAGGATTGATGTCTATGAATTTCTTCATGATTTCAATCCGCTCCAAAACTCAAGACAATATTTGAGGCTACATTTTTGCATTCAAAGACACTTGGGTAAACAATCCCAAGTTTGAAAATTACTTGATTCCATAGATCCAAAATTTTAGTGACTATTTGATCACTTTCAAATTTGAGCACAAATTATTCTAAGTTAGAGGCGAAGGATGGAAACCAAAGTTTCCAGGAGTTAAATTAGCATCCAAAAAATAACTTCTAAACTTAGAGGGATTGATCTATATCTTCAGCAAGCATCGAGCACTAGCAACACAATATTTCAAGGGTCAGTTTCATAATCAAAAGGAAAACTTCAAGGATCATTTCCATATTTTATGAGATAGAGTATTGACTCAAGGTCAACAACTGACCCTTTTTCCCGATCTCAATCTAAAATTGTATCTGTCACTCTGGATGCTACATGTGGTGGCTTCATCTTTTTATCTGTAGGTCCCCAATATCGATTTGCCACTGGGTTTATCCAACCTTCTCTTGGTGGTGATACCAGGTAAACGTCTAGCGTTGGATTTAGATCTTAGATTGGGCGATAGGGGGTGGATAAACTGAAACTATAACTGGTTTTTTAATGCCTAATGGTATCTATGCAAATCTATTTGGATCGATGACTACTATATTTCGAATTGTCTATCCTTCCTATCTAGTGGCTGCTCATTATTCTTGCTTATTTACTTCTGTTGCCCTCTCTATAGCTTGTTCTCCTGCTCTCACCTAACCCAGGAGATGGTTATGTATTGGCCTCTACTTTGGTTCTACCAGTATTAATTATTGGTCCTTCTGACCTTTGCTCTTGCGTTCACTAGGTGGTAAATTTCCTTCGCTTATGCCTTGATCGTTATGCTCCTTTTATCCTCCATTTAATTCATTCTAACCTTTATGCCTGAATTTAATATTCCCCCTTGGCTCTTATTGTATCTACCCTTATTGAATTAGAAATTCATAAATAAGCTACCTTGGACTTTATAAAATATCCAAATTATGGAATAGGGAGAGACATCGGTTCAATAATCCCTATGGGCAAGATTTATCTACTTTGACTGTGTCCAAATGGATAGATACTATTTGTAGCTTAGGCTCTTATCTAAAAGGTACTGCTTTGGTAACAATCTCACATATTATGGTTAGCAAACCCACCACAACATGTGATAGTTGGATTCTTTTACTAACTAACATATTCCGAATAACAACTAAGTCACATTCCACAGTTACATCATGACTACTTATACCCACTAATAATATCGGAAACTAATATAGGGACCCACTAATATTAGCTAAGGAATTAATTACTAGTTGTAGCCCAGATTTAATGATTTATTAGATTTGAGCGCCACTAAGGTTCAATAATCCATAATTCCCTTAGTTGATTATAAATTAACCCATAAATTCTATTTCTTTTTTTTGCTAGGGGAATCGACAACTGGAGACTGGGTTGGTACTCGCATGACACGGGGGTCCAGGGAACCAATCCCGGTACCACTATACCCCTAGGTGCCCCGCGCACCCCACAAGCATGGAACATGGGTAAAGTCGGGTGTGATTTGAACTCGTGACCTCCAATTTACAACATGTGACTTCATAACAAGTGAACCGCCAATGAGCCACACATGTGCGGGAAACCCATAAATTCTATTTAAAAACTAGCTAAATTAGTAATGCCAAAAAGTAGATTTTAAAACTAGCTTATAAACTAGGGAATTATTAATTAAAAGCTTCAAGTATATTATATTGTAATGTAATTATCCATTAATAAGGGTATTTGT
>LPNX010162776.1:43229-58643 GCA_001517045.1 Pseudotsuga menziesii
CATATTCTAAGATTATTTATTAATATAATTATAACTAGCATAATTAGAAACAAAAATACATAATTTATAAGAAACTTATTTCAAAATATATATCCCCATAAAGCCCCGAGGAAGTATTGAAATGGCCCTTCGTTATAAAAAAAGGGAATACATAACTCCATAGATCATATCGATTGAGCCTCATATCCATCCATAACGTCGATGCCACCCAGACAACTTATCCATGTAGAAAGAATAACTTACCCATCAAATATAAGGAGGGATATTAAAGAGATGGATCAATATTCGGTAGCTAAGTGGATGATAAGGAGAAAGTGATGTCCATGTAAGTGGACACTACTTCAGGTGCCTCTTTATTTTGTTTGATCTAATTAAATCATGCGAAATTATGTAATGACCAGTAAATATATATATTTATATAGAATTGTTTAGATAGAGAAAATTTGTGCAATAGTCTTCAGAATTTTATAAAGGATAATTACCTAAAAAGAAAAATTAGTATATCTAGAAAAGAAAAGACATTCTGGGTATTTATAAAGAACAAAGCCAGAAGGACATCCTATGCCAGATAGCCTAACCACCCCCGTTTAATAGCAGTAACATATACTCCAGTATGCCTATTAAGGTTCTCATTATGGTCGAGGCGTGTCAGAACTAGATAGACTCCAGTGCATGCCTTTAAGATTATTAATATTTAATACCTAAATAGTCTCATAATCAAGTAGGAGATATAAACATCCTCGCTAAGAGTAGAATCTCATGAAGAGTAGAAGATATCAACACATGGAATTACAAACATAAATAAAACATATTAGACACTATGAACACTAATTAATTCAAAAATTACTATGGAAATTCAAGGAACTACTCATGGGTTTGTCAGTCATGAAAAAGGAAAGTAGGACTATTTACTCTAAGTATGACTATTTATGGTTCTCGGGCTTTAATAAACAAAGGGATTAGTTCAGATAGTTCCTATTGCTCATTATTCTAGTTCGTATTGCTAGTTACCATTCATTGATCATAGATTGTAACATTGAAAGATTGTTGAGTTGAGATATTGTAACTTCCATTAAATGAAACATAACACTTTCGATAGTGCATTGTATAATAACATATATGCTTATTTCCCCATCGAGATGGGACCAATGAATGGATAAATTTAACAGTGTCAGTGCGAAGAATGCATCGTATAATAAAAAATCTTGCCAAGATAGGTTGAATCAATGGTCATCAAAATTGAACATCATTCGCTGTGATTATAATTCCTATTCTCGGTAGAAGGTGCAAAGACTACATCGTCATAGAAGATTTTGTGCATTTATCTCTCTTCATGGAGCGTTAATGGGGAAAAAAACAATTGAGTTGTGTAATGTCACCCTCGCCCGACACATGGATTTGGAACTGATGAACGGTAACTAACCTATATGTCTATATGATAAACACACCTAGACGACTCGGCCCTAACCTTGACAAAACATATATCGTGGTAATAAACCTCTAATAAACTAGACTCAACCTTGAATCTTTCTTAATTGATATGCCTGAACCGAACCAACCACCTACACACATAAGAATCTGAATCCATCCACAGTGTGTATCTGAAGTATCCCTGAGAGGCCTTCGTAGGAACCAACCATATAGTACCAACCATCCTGAAAAGCATAGAGATATAGGCATATGATATTCTTTAACGATACTAAGCTTAAATTGATGGATGGCATGCCATATTCAAATCTAGGTCTATCCCTTTATCCCCACCTATATATTTAGGAAACACATGGGCGCCACAAGAGCTTGAAGATAAGAATACAAGTTGGGAGGTAAACAAGTGAACGTGCCATGAACATATCCAAAGAAAAAGCATCACAATATAGGGATGAGAAATGAAACCAACACAGAAAATAACCAGCACTCAATGAAAAGCATCGTAAAAATCCAAATGAATCGGTGGAGATGACTCGTTATAATTAGTGGAGCCACTTATTTTTCGTGATCTCAATGATAGGTAATTGAATGAGGGAATTTCTTGTGATATCCATAGGTACATGTAGTGATCTCGAGAATAGTTTACATGTGAAAATGCATTGAATGGTTCCATTTGAAGATGCAATGGTTGAGACTTCATTTTGTATCCCTTGTTGATCTTGTATCCTAAGTACCTTGATCTTGTACTCCCAGGATCTTCTTTTGTATCCCCATGTGTATGTAATGAAAGAGTCAATTGGTTAGTATTCATAATGATAATTTCCATGCTGCTAATGAAAATATTCTATGTTATTATTTCCATGCTAATGAATATATTCTATGGACGCTAATAATATCCTATGGCCTTCCCGCAATGATAAGAGTAACAACGGGACTTGCAATGATATGAAGAATATGCATAATTAATTTATTTCCTAATTGTTATTCTAAGTAAATGCCCTAAAGATAGATTATTTACTATTGGAATAATGTATGACTTCCTATTGGTATAAGAGTTAGCTAGTAAGATTAGTAAACTAGTAAGATGAGTTAGCTAGTAAGATGAGTTCATGAATATAGTAATAAAGTTAATGAATCTAGTAATAATAGTAAGTAGTAGCTCTTATAGGAAAGTTCTAGGTAAGTCATAGCGAATGATAATACTTTAAAGGGACGGTCCCATTATTTTATTCAGGGACAGACAAGGACTAGGGTTTAGCCTCCCTTTGAGGGTTCCATAAGCAGCTATCCATCTCTAAGAATAACCTATCATAGCAAAGTATCAAGGAGCTATTTATAGATGAATCCAAGGTGTTAACTACTAAGAACTACTCATTCGTCTCTCTCTAAATCAAGTTGTGAATAGGCTAGTTAATTTGTTATAAGAAGACATAGGAAATATCAAAGATGACAATCATAGAATAGGGTTGCTTTCCATCATGAAGAATACTATCGAAGTTGACTTTCCATCATGAAAAATGCTATTGAGTTTAGTTGACTTTAATTCAATTTTGGGACGTGAAAATCCTATGGAGGAATAAACTACTTGTTACCACTTCCTATACTCTTATTGATTACTAATTGAACATACATATAAAAAATCAAATTCTTTCTATGTATAAATCATTTTCAAAATAAACAATTGATTAAAAAAATAACTTAACCATTAGTACAAAAGGTATCATCTTATAAATATGTTAACCAGCTATAAGTCTATGTAACTGATTATTAAACGTACCATTCAAGGTATGTCTAACATAGCCATCAAGTTAAGTCAGTGCATCCTTTCAGCCTTACCTTGGCTTACCTTATGGCCTGCTTCCATAGCCTTTATTGGTAAATATGTGTAATGAATAGATTTAGGTATGTCCATCTGAATCCATCCACACTATGTAACTGAAGAGTCCTTCATAGGAACCAACCATCCTGAAATGGCCTGCTTCCATAGCCTTTATTGGTAAATCTGTGTAATGGATAGATTTAGGTTTGTCTATCTGAATCCATCCACACTGTGTAACTGAAGAGCCCTTCGTAGGAACCAACCATCCTGAAAAGTATTGAGAGATAAGTATATGATCTTATTCAAATCTAAGTCTATCATACATACAAGTATTAAGCTCATTTACTAAGTATTAAGTTCATTTATATATTCCATGACATACATACAAGAAATATGTAGAAAATCAAAATACATGAAGACATAAAATAAACTGAACTGAAACGGAATACATAAAGAATTAATTTCATGCCAAGCCTGAAACAATACATTGATACTTTTTTCTTTTTATTTGGCACTGAATTGATTTCATCATGCCAAATCTCAAACACCTGTCTTGTCAAACACATCTTAAGGGTAAGCTTCACTGAAGGGTAAGGATGTGTCTAGTCACAGTCACAGTCACAGTCACAGTCACTGAAGGGTAAGCTTCACCCATTCCCCATGGCTGGGAATTCCCGCATGCACGACAAACATAAGATAATAACCGGGAGGAGCCAACGCTGCAAAGGGGGGAGCCGTAACCGTGATTTGATACAAGCCGAAGGCAGCAAATTATTTAAGAACAAAAACTATCTGCAACCTTAACGACCTCTGATTCATGGAATAACTGTGCCCGAAGTGTAACAGACAACCTTTCGTAATTTTCTTTACCTACCAAGCTTTCCAAGATGAAGCTGAAGGTGAACAGACGACCATAAGGCATGACAGTAGACAGCATTAACGCGATAAAAGGCCGAATTGAGTCGTTTTCAGCTGCTAGATATGACGGAGAAAAGGCCTCCAGATCATTTGTGGAGTTGTTGTTGTTGTATAGTTTGGCATTCCTACTGCCCATGAGAACACGACCATCCGGTAGCACATGGCAACTGGAATGGTAGAGCCTGTGGTGACCGAGGGGTTGAGCACCTCAAACTTCTTAGTTGCAGGATTGTAAAGAAGAGGCTAAAGAACAGGATCCTGGGCCATGCCCCAACCGGCTGAGCCCTTAGAAGCTCCATTGATGATGAGCACGTCGCCGGTTGGGAGAAGGACCATGTCCCCCATTACCCTGGGCATGGGCATCTTCTCCATCTGCCACTGGGGATCTTCTCCATCAACGAGCTGATCGGTGAATCTCAGTCGTCCGCAGGTGCTTGAAGCATTGAGGAAATTCCCTCGTTTCGCCTTTGAATAAGCAGACGCAGCTCCCCCGCCGCAGATCAGCACTTCCGCGTCTACGGCTCCTGGATCCAGCGGGAGGAGAACGGAGAAGCCAGAGTTGGGGTAGTTCTTGGAGTAGCCTGGCATGTTCGGGTAATGCCACAACACGCGGTTGTTGACATAGTCGAAGAGAATCGATTTCGTGTTCGCAAAAATTAACAGATTGCCGTCCGGCGCGAGGTGGATGAACTGATAAAGATCAAGATTGTTGTTGGATTCTTGCAGGAATGGGAATGGGAACTAGTTGCACGACGTCGTATTTGGGACAAACTCATAGTTTAATTGCCCCCGTCCACCTAAAATGATTATTCTCCCGTCTGGCAGAATCTGGTCAGTGGAGAACCATCACCTCTTAGCCAGCCCTTCCGGTTCTTCGGTCCAATCACCGCAGAAATCGCTACTGTCGCTATTGCTGTTGCAGGCGATGAATATGCAGAAATCGCTGCTGTTACTATTGCAGGGGATGAATTTTCTGACTGCTCGATCTCCGTCACTGAAGCCACCAGTCTGGATCAGGTGCCCATCCGCCGACATAGCCCCAGAAGAAGACCATGTGTTCGTCTTAAGTTGAAGAGGGCGGACCTTCTTCTGCTTGAAATCATACTCCACCGAACCAGAGCTCTCAAATATTAGCATCTTATTGTTGGGTAGGAGGGCCATATTAGCATCAGAACCTCCCACTGCCCACCTCGTTCTTTATCAGCTTTTTCCTTTGCATTTTTTATGAGATCAAACTCTCTTTGGGTCAGAGTTTCCCAATGTTCACCTCTATGTTCACTTCTTTCTTCATCAGCTACCTCTGAGTTCTTGATCAGATCAAGCTCCTTTTGCGTCTTTTCGGCAGATGCTACTGCCACTGAAATGAAGAACAAGAACAAGAACATTATTGCATATATGCTTTCTCACTTTGAAATATTTCTTGCTTTCCATTTCAGAAAACTTAAACTCTCTCTCATTGTAATACTTGTTTCTCACCAATACTTGTCTCCCAAAATCAAAGAAATCAAAGCACAGAAAGAAAAATTCAGATCAAAAACTTATACAGAACATAGAACAATTAAAGTCTATTATGAAAATAAACAGAGAATTTATAACTTCAGATTTTAAAATAATACCGTTTATTTCACCACCTGTCATTTATTAACCCAAACTCATAGTAAAATAAAAAATTAATATATTTAATATAACTAAAAACTAACCTTTGTTTTTTTATAATTATTTTCAAATCTATGAGTGTTGGAAGCGGTGAGGAAATTCCCCTTTCCCCCTCGGACGCAGACTACAATTCCCCGGGTAACGCCACCGCAGATCACACTTTTGTTTGAAAACTTCGCATTTTAAATTTATTACACACGTTAACTTGATGCATGATATTACACATAAACTTAACAGCGGCACTTTCTGCCTTCCTGGAATTTGTATAATATTTAGCATGATGTGAGCTCAGGCGAGAGGTTTCATAAATGTGAATAGGATATGATTGATCGTAATGAAGTAGTCTAATTAGATTATCTTGTAGTAATATCGATAATCTTAAAGTAATGCTGTCATTTATTAAATAAATCCAAACTAATAGTAATAGTAAAATAAAAAATTTAATATATTCAATAAAAATAATTATATAAAAACCAATAAAAAAAATTATTGATTAGTTGTTATGGAAGGTTTCTATGACCACGAAAATCCTCTTCTAGTTCAAAAATTTGTAGAGATCTGTGTGCATGTTCCTTAATGACTCATACACCTATTCAGATTTGTTGTGAACAATTGCAATTCTAGAAGGGGAGGTTTTTTTCAATGGCCTTGTGAACCATCATGATCAAATAAGATCCATTTGTTAAGTACAGTTAGATAAAGCTAAAGCAAATATTACTACTTCCTTAAATATTTGAGGTGGATGGTTTATCAATTTGTTGAATTGGCATTGTCATCATCAACAAAATACATTCCAGAAATACAATGTTTTAAGTTCGTTACATTTTACCTGTAATCTTGCTTGAACTCGACTCTTTCTCAATTTTGGGCATTACGTGTATTCCTGTTGACCATTACTTTTTCCTCTATTCTTTTTCTAACTAAAGCAGAATAACTTAAGACGTACACCATGAATTGTTGAATGAAGAGAGTTGGGCAATAGGGCAGACCCGGGTTTTATACCATTCACTTCGCACCAACAAAAGACCCACAATGTTGGCCCTTTCGGCAACAACCTGCGAACATGTTGCTGTCTCACCCAAAACAGCTATGGGGTGCCGTAGAATCAAGTTTCTGTAAGCAAAAAAGGGATATTACTGTACCTTTAGCCTTTAATAACTTATAATCAATTAATACAGTGCTTCGACATTCACATATATAGCTTCGCAGTTATATAAACAAACCGTGACTTGCTCAACCCTTACCGAGAATTCACAGCGAGCTAGTATTTTAACAGTGATCTTACTTATCAGATATTTATATTTATCAATACATAAAAGAACATAACAGAAATAACACAAAGAATCACAACACCAGATATAACGTGGTTCACCCCTAGTGTAGGGGCTACGTCCACAGAACTGTGTTTTATTCAACTCTTTACAAAATCACAGTTCTGATATGCGCACTCAGCAGCAGATCCCTTTAAGTCCTTAAAGCTGCGTACACAGCTACAGGACTCTGCGCACTCAGCTGCAGATCTTCTTAACCACGTCCAAACCCTCTGCGCACACAGCTGTAGAGGTTGTCCACGCACACAGTTGGGACTTAACCTTTCTTACCAAAATAGCCTTAGCTTTGCATCAAATCTTCATACATCAAAATCCTAACCTGAATTCTTTACAAGAGTGCCTATTTATACAGCGCACTATTCAAAACCATGGACTTAACCCATGGGCACCCCGAACCCTAAACCCTGGACTTAAACCATGGGTTTATTACAACAGAAGACTTTGACTCAACCCCGACACCCCTAAGACTATTTTGAGTTGTGACTCTGCTTACAAACTCCTACAAACCCATGGAGTTACCCACCTTAAGGACCGTTAGGGTGCGCGCCCAACAGGCCCCTAAGACTCACTAGTGTCCCGTCCCGGGGCACTCATCTGCTTCTCTGGTAGTAGAATCTTGTGGGTGGGAACATAGTGCGCTGCTTACTGAAGCCAATCATGCTGTTGTCGGCTACTTACTCCTTTCCTTCATAAAATTGAAGCTGATTAAGGCCTTGTGGATCTATCAGCGACCCCATCCTTCAATCTGCTTGCCGAACGCTTGACCATCCACAACTGAGGGTCCCCAGAATTGCGTGTCAAGATGCATAAGGCAAACAGCCACCTAGGTTCTGCCAACCCAGGGTGATACATCTTGGGATGGTGCCGAGTTTTTCTGTGAGGACCGGTGCTTTTCTTTGTGCGACATAGAGCGCACTTCTGTCTTTCTTCCGGCCTCTTAGAGTGAACTTCTGTCTTTCTTTGTGCCTTGGTCGAACATTCTGCATAGGTGGATTGCTCAAAATGTTCTGCAGACCTCTCTCCCGGAACTCTCGTAACAACTCCTGGACTTCACGATCATTTGACATGGTCTTTAACTGAGGAAACTCAAAGCAATATACAATACAGGGGTCGCAGGCCGATGTGGCTTCTTATAGAATTCCACAACAGAATTTGTTATCATGGTGTGGTAATGATGCCGAATCTGATGGAGTGCCGAAAATCCTGTCCACACGACGCTAGATTTGCCCAAAATCTTCATCATTACAGGTAATTGAGGCAATTCACGTGCCAGTATTGCCACATGTAGTGTGTCCTATCAGTCACATTTTAGGCTACGACACACTTTTCTCCTTCGACATAACTGCCAACTTCAGCTTCGCTTGAGTGAGTACCTACAACACGATATTGACCTTCGACCCTCTTGACCTAAGCAACAACCAAACTTCAACCTTCGAACTTTGACAATCCTCAACACTTTGTGGCTTTGAGGACAGCTTCATTATAGTCTAGAACTGTATTTCAACTGGTCTTGGTACTGAGACTTTCGTTCTTGGTGTTACTTTTGATTAGGAGGTCCCGGCCTGTCCCTGTACTTCTTTAAACGACTACCATTTACCATAGAAGGGAAAATTTTGCCATTCAACTTAGCTAACTGGACTGCGCCGCCATTGGTAACGTTCTGCACTATGTATGGTCCTTTCCAATGTGTCTTGAACTTGCCTGGGAATTTCATGAATTTGCTGTCATATAGGAGCACAAGATCACCCTGCTGGAACTGCTTCTTCTTGATGTGCCTATCATGCCATGCTTTTTCTCGAGCTTTCTGCACTTGCTGCTGGAACCCTGCAATAAATATATCCTCTTCAAGTTCTAATATCTTTGCCAGCTATTCTTTCATTATAGTTGGGTCATCCATTTCTGTGAAAGCAGATATTCTGAGGCTAGGAACAATGTATTCCATGGGCATGACTGCTTCTTGCCCATAGACCAACCTAAAAGGTGTATGGCCTGTCAATTTCTTGCAGGTGGTTCTATAAGCCCATAGTACTGCAGGAATTCTAAGATCCCAATCATTTCTGTTAACATTGCAAACCTTCGTCAGAGCATGTTCAAGGATCTTGTTGAAAGCTTCGACAGTTCCATTTGCTTGTGGATGATAGGAAGTACTCTTTTGATGATATATCTAAAATTCTTCAGTAAATACTTCAATAGTCTTATTTAGAAAATGTGATCTTTGATCACTCATAATAACTCTAGGACACCCAAATCTGGACAAAATGTTATCGAAAATGAACTTCGCAGGTGTAGCAGCACTACAGTTCTTGACTAGTTGAGCCTCGACCCAACGAGTAAGGTAATCAGTTGTTGTAATAATGTATCTTGCTCATGAATTCTTCGCAGGGGGGTTGATAGGGCCAACAAAGCCAATAGCCCACTTGTCAAATGCTCGTAAAGTTACCTGCGGGGCTAGAGGCATCTCATCCCTCCTGGATGGTTTGCCTGTCCTTTGACAGATGTCGCAGCTGTGGCAGTACTCTCTTGCATCCTTGTGAATTGTGGGCCACCACAATCCAGCTGTCAGAATCTTCTGTGCTGTAGCTTTTCCTGCATAGTGACCTCCTGCTGCTCCAGAATGTGCCTCAGCCAGAATTAGTGGCTTTTCGTGCTCCAAGACGCATCTGCGCAGTATTTCATCTGGTCCCATCTTATACAGCTGTCCTGCTATGAGGGTAAAGTTGGCTACTCTAACCACCAGCTGCTTCTTCTGCTGTGTTGTCATCTCGACAGGTGGAACACCTGTAGATAAATACTGAACAATATCCTGAAAATATTCATCAACCATCTGGATTGAAAACAACTGGGCATCATGAAGACCTTTGTCCAAACTAGTGGGTTCTTCTCCTGACTTAAGCCTCGACAAGTGGTCAGGCCCTAAGTTAAGTCTTCCAGGCTTAACTATGATCTCAAAATCATATTCCTGAAACAGAATCAGCCATCTGCATATCCTTCCACCTAGCACAGGCTTGTTAACCAAATACTTCAAAGCAGAATGGTCAGTGAACATCTTAAAATGAGATCCTAACAGATAATGTTGAAACTTCTGTAATGCATAAACCATAGCTAAACCTTCATGTTCTGTCGTAGTATAATTCTTTTCCGCTGTAGACAATTTTCTACTTGCAAAAGCAATAGGATGATCAATATTACCTTCACCTGACTGGGCCAATACTGTACTGAGAGCGATGGAGGATGCATCGACATGCACATGGAACTCCTTATTCCAGTCAGGGAAGATCAGGATAGGAGCAGTTACCATCTTTTGCTTCAAAATATCCAAGCTTTCTTGACACTCAGCTGTCCATTCGAACTTAATATCTTTCTTCAACTACTTTTCCATCATAGCAGTAATCTAAGCATAGCCTTTGATGAATATCCTGTAATATCCAGTGTGACCAAGCGTAGTGCGAAGTTGTTTAACGGACGTCGGAGGTGGCAGGTTCACAATAATATCTCTTCGCAGGATCCATCATCAACTGTTGCTTACAAACAATGTGACCAAGCAAAATTCCAAAAGGTGCACAAAAGATACATTTTTTTAAGTTCAAGGAAATCTGGTGCTGTCTACACTTATCCAACATAAGTCTTAAACTAGTTATATGGTCTTTTAGTAGCCCAAAGATAGTCCAATCATCAAAATAAACTTCTAAGAATTTATGTATAAATTCCTTAAATGCAGAGATGACTACTCTAGAAAACATAGCAGGTGCATTCTTCAACCCAAAGGGCATAACTGTATACTGAAAGGATCTCATTTCTGTAGCAAAGGTTGTCTTATGCCGATCCTCTGGAGCAATTATGATCTGATGGTAACCAAAAAATCCATCAGTAAAAGAGTACACTTCCTGACCCCCGACATTGTCTAACACTTCATCTGTAAAGGGGGTGGGGAAAGGATCATGTAGACAAGCATCATTCAGCTTCCTCAAATCAACACAGATGCGGATTTCACTCTTGGTCTTCTTCTCTTGCACCACCATAGGACTGGCCCACTTGGATTCTTCAACAGGTTCAATGATCCCTATAACAAGCATCTTATCCAGCTCCATCCAAACTTTTTCCTTATACTTAGGGTTCAGCCTATAAGGACGCTATTTCACAGGCTTCACATCAGGTTTCAAAGGGATCTTTATCACACCAATATCACCAAGGATACCTTTCATCTCTGAGAACTTCGTTGGAAATAGGTCTTGATATTCGTGGAGAAGTTGGGTCACTTTGCTTACCATCTCTTCATCCCAATAATCTCCAATGGTAGCATACTTAGGTTGTTCTTCTAACCCAATGTTGACTGTCCGTGTCTTCAGGGGCTGGGTCACTTCAGGGGCTTCGACGGTTGGTCCGTGTATGTCGCAATGTCCTTCTGACTCAGGGATATCAATATTGTGCGGATCATCATCCTCGTCAATTGCGAGGTTATAACATTCTACTGCATGAGCTTCTTGTGTTTTCCAATCAGGTCGATATTCTACTACTTCTTGATCATCAAATATCTTAGTATGGATCAACCTGATAGCTGCATCTAAAGCTGGGCAAACTTCATTAGTAGAAAAGGTCAGCACAAAATTATCAACAAGACAATCCCAACTTACAGTATTCTAGCGAAGCTCAGCCTCCGCGTACCAATTCTTTGCTATCGGTTCCAGAGTATGCACAAACCGATGTACCCATTCATCCTGAGGTACATGCTTCCATGCGTCGTAGCACTGCGCCAAATGTTCCTGAGGACTAGTCTTTCCATCAAACCTGCGTCGCACCCCCTGGGGCTGATCCACAAATCTCAAGCGAAGGGATTTCTGACAAGCTTCCCAACTAGGAATATACTTCTTATGGCTATTCCACCATCTTGCTGCTGTGGCTCTAAATGCTGAATCCAGAGTCTCCAGTTTCTGTGAATCCTGTATCTCTCCTGACAATCGCACAATAAACTCTTCTGGGTCTGTCAAACCATCAAAAATAGGTAAGGCTCTTGTCTGTGAGCTAAGCCATCTGAGAGACTTGGTAATTCTGGCACATCTATGTCCATGTAGCTCATACAATCGGTTCTGCCAGTTCTCTAAACCATCATCTGAGTCTGTCATACAGGAGCTGTCACACTGCCAGTCCATGATACCTTCAGCTGTAGGGTCAACATAATCTTCTTCCTTCGCTGTGATGTTATAGATGTGCTCCAAAACATCCTGATCTTCGTCTCTGAGTGGTTCTGTGTACCTTTCTCCTTGCGAAGGGTCTAGTGGTACTATGACTCTCAAATCTTTCCCTTCGAAGGTCATCTGTCTCTTCTTAAGGTTAATGACTGCATCATTTTCTAACGCCCACTCAATACCTAGCAAAGATGGATATGGGTTGCTGTCATCAATGATCTCAATAACTTCAAAGTCTGCCACAGTACAGACTCCATCAATATCTACTGGGACACTAGGAAATCGTCCTAGGGGCACAATCTTCTGCTGATTGGCTAATCTCAACTGTATCGGGGACCAATCAAGATTAGGTCTGCCCATTTGTTCCCAGGTTTGCTTAGTTAGGACATTTACCTCTGATCCTAGATCCAAGATAACATCATTCATATCATACTCTCATATCTGAGCATTCAATCTCATTTCCTGACCAGTTCTTCTGACTCTATTAACAGTTTTTTCCTGACCAACACTTATATGAGGATCACAGGAAGCAATAACTTTTTGCAACTCCTTTAAAGCATTCTGATTCCTTAAGAGTTTCACACAGCTCTGTAAAAAGGAGGACAGTTTACTTACTTTATCCGTCGAAGCTTCTTGCAGCTGCGACTCCTGCTGATGTTGCTGTGCGGGTGCTACTGATGTGCTAGGATCAACAAAATCTCTCTTGGCTTCCATGAATGTCTCTTGTTCTCTTTCAATATCAAATGCTGGGACTTTATTGGGGGCCTTATGAACCCAAGCCTCGTCAGGCTGTTTCCCCGGATTCTTTATGTGCGTCGTAGCTCCACTCCGCCTAACAACATTAATGGATGGGGCAGGTCTTGGCTCGACAGAAATAATCTGAATATTCTGAGTAGGGCCACTATTTCTTTCCTGAATCTTAGCTATTAGCTGCAGGCACTGCTCGATCACATGATCTACTGCTCGGCAATATTGACATGTCGTAGTTGGGTTCTGACAGTCTCTAGCTAGATGCCCAGCTTGGTTACAGTTGTAACACACAACCTGGCCTCTGCCTCGTCCTGCCATACCACCACGACCATGACCTCCAAAAGCACCTCGACCAGATGCACCACCGCGGTAACCATAGCCATCATTGCCCTGGCCCTCATTTTGTACCCGATAGGCGTCATAGGTGCGCTCTCTCATGAGGTCATAACTACGACACTCATCTTCATTATGTCCTACTGACTTACAGAATTTACAATAGGGGTTCTTAGGTACTTGCCCATACCTCTGTAGCAGATAGAAATCTTCAGGTCGATGCTGACCTGTTGTTCAGCAGAGCTCACAATATAGAACTTGTGGGTTAAATGGGTTTAGCGCACTTGTATTCAGGTAATTTATTACCACAGGACACTGATCCTTGTCGTGACCTTCGGTCCGACATTGTGTACACCAAACCCATTTGCGACTAGCTTTTCCTTTCTTCATATCGCGAAGCTCCAGAGCCATCGCTGCCAATTACGCTTGGATTTGAGCGATACCAGAATTATCTTCGACAGGGGCGGTCTCAAGCTTCATCGCGATTTCCAGAGCCTCTTGCTGGTCAGCAACCTTCTGTTGCATGAGTGGAGTTCTGATATGCGGCAGCAATGCTGCAATGAACCATTCCTTATGTTGCGCAGGTCCAATAGTGAAACTGACTTGGTCTAGTAGAACTTTGAACCTCTGATCAAAGTCCCACACTGATTCGCCTCGTCGCTGCTGAATCTCTTTTAATTCAGTGATACACTGCGACTCTGATTTAGGCTTCTTAAACTCTTTAATTATGGCTGCTTTAATATAATCTAAGGCATGACTCTGAGTACTAGAGAATTTCATGAACCAGGTCAAAGCCCGGTCTCTAAAATAAGTAACGAGCTGTGCCCTTCTTACATCTTGATCTGTAATGTTCTTCGCAATCCACACTACTTCACATAAAAACCAGAACTGCTCTGGATCCTCTGAGCCAGTTCCTTTGAAAACAAGGAGCTTAATATCGTCAGTCATGTGGGCCATCGCGGATCTAGGGGGGGAGGAGGGGGACAGATAGTAGGCAGGGGGGGACTTACTGGGGTAGACTGTCCTGCGACAGGAATACTAGGGCTAGGGTTACTTGCAGACTGCGATGGATTCTCAGAGAGAACAGGTCTGCGCGGCGGGGTTACCGGAGGGTTTCCAACAGAAGAGGTTTCTTCGGGCTCTGAGGCTGCTGGACTGATAGGGGTAGACTCGGTATCCTGACCTAGGGTATAGGACTCAAAATTTCACTTGTACCTTTTGCCACTTCACAGCAAACCACTTTGCTCGTCGAAGGTGTTTTCACTTGCAAACATATGTTAGTAATACAAAATCTAACAGTCGGATTCAATAAGCAATATTCCTTTTTCAGCTAATAGCATTTTATTTCTTAAACTAAATGAATTCAAAAACTTACCCCTTGGTCCTTTGAAAAACTGTCCCTCGGCTTCACTGAAGGAAGTACTCATGTCGATGGCGAACTCCGTCACAAATACCTCAAGGGTTCGCGTCGTCCATAAATCAACAGCTCGAGATATCTCGTTGTTCACCCTTTTCAATATATTAAGTCTTGCGGGGGTCCAAGCAGGAAACTGACCTTCGCGGAAGTTCTTCCTTCTCTCGGCCAACCTGGATACCCACTGGTGCAACTCTATGTAGATACTACCAAAGAAAATTTCATACACATCACAAAAAAATACCTTTGTAAAAAGTCCTTTGCACTACGATGCGGATCTTTGTTCTCTTGCTCAGCGAATTTCAGATAAGTCTCATCAAGCCAATCACTGATTTCCTGCACAGAGGGTCTCCAGAACATAGCCCTCGAGGTATGACGTAAACGCCTCTTGAGCAGATACTAAGCTCAACCAGCAATGAAACCAATTTGTTGGGTAATAGGGAAGACCCGGGTTTTATACCATTCACTTCGCACCAACAAAAGACCCACAGTGTTGGCCCTTTCGGCAACAACCTACGAACAGGTTGCAATCTCACCCGAAACAGCTATGGGGTGCCGCAGAATCAGGTTTCTACAAGCAGA